>JAGFMF010011937.1:2991799-3039492 GCA_019455555.1 Galemys pyrenaicus | reverse complement strand
CCCTGGCCGGCAGCAGGGATCGAACTCGTGCTGCAGTGGCTGCGATTTGCTTCGTAGTGCGTTGCTTAACCCACTGCGCCACCAGGGGAGGCCCTCCATGCAATATTTTTTAAGCTTTGGCCAACACAGTATTTTTAAAACATTGATTTGGTCGTCAACACTTCAAGGGCAATTTTAAGTCTGAGACTAAATTTAAAGTCTAACTATCATACTTTAAAATTGTACACTATTTATCTGAAATTCAATTTATTTCTTCTGGCAGTCCTAATACAGCACATCACTTGGAATTAATATTTTCAAAGTAATTCTGTGAAATGAGTGAATATAAAAATAAAAGAATAACTAAAAGCTCAGATTTTTAAACTGTTTGGGACGAGTAGCAAGGTCACACTTTTCAATCTCTGGAAAAAAAAAAGTGACCGTCTGGACACAGAGGAGAGACAATGCCATGAGGAGTGTCCAAGAGAGAAGATAGTCTTTGGGAAATCCATTTAAGCAAGGTCCGACGTTCTAATTTGAGATGGCAAGAATTGTTGATATTTGAAAAGCAAATTTACAAAGAAAAGTGAAATAGAACCACACATTGCATTCGCAATGGTGACAGAGAACTTTTACAATGGCGTCTAATAGATCAAAAAGTCAGGCAGAGCTGTCCTGGTGCGCTTCATTTTACACATGAAGAAAGTGAGATTTCAAGAAACTAAATGATTTGTTAAGATGACATCGCTTGGAACTGATAAAGCAGTGCTTTGACCAAAATGCTTTCAGTGTATCACATTCCCTCCACGCACATGAATTGCAACTACAGGAGACTCGGTTCAGCTCGGAGGAATCCCGTGTGAACAGGGTCTGGTCTGCACGCTCCGAACTCTCCTTCCTCCCTGCGGCAGTCAGCCCAGCCTTGATCCCTGGCTCTGAGAGGTCTTGGGTACAGAGGGTCTTTATCACTTTCAATATTTTGTGTTATTTGTCTTTTGATGTAACAGACAATCATTTTAATGTTCAATCAGTTTCAAGTGTATTTATTGCAAGCTGTTGACTCTGTGACGAACCCAGAAACTGAAGGCAGAATCTAAATTTGGGCTTCAAAATCTGTTTCCAAGTATTAATTTTGAGTGGAAACAATTTTGGTTGAATTTGGGGATTATAAATATGTCCCAAGAGTGTTTGGGCTCTTGGCCGCCTGTCTCTAAGTTTCACTCTGGTTTCAACCTAGGGGGTTGTTAGATTAGAAGTAGACAGCTTTGGCATGTGGTTACTCCAGACGCCTGTAACTGTCTTTAAAACATGATCTAGAAATGTTGATATTATAAATGACCATTTTTCCAAAATAAGGTCTGCAGGAGTTGAAAGTGGAGTCGGATGCCAGAAAGTCTTAGAAGGAGGATTTCCATTCAGCAAGATCTGGTTACCTTTTTCATAACAAAGAATAAAGAAAAATTTGGGGCTGCAATTCATACACTCTTGGACCTAAAACAATGGGCTCAGTGGGGACACTGGATTTATAACTCTTTGGAGGCACTAACTTCACCCACCCATGCAGGAGCCGTGGATAATTTTAGACAGGCACTGAAAAAAATTCCTGAGATATTAAGGCACTAAAAGTCACTTAGAGTGGAGTGGTGTTTCATTTGGAATAAATAACACAACAAGAAACGCTGTGTCTACAAAACCCTATGGTAATAGTATACCAAAGGCGGAGGATTTAAAGAAAAATCAAAGTATGTTTTTAAGTCAGTTATGACCCTCTAAGGCATGAGTTCAAACCCAAGCCCATCATCATGAAAATATCAGCATTGAAAACCACAGTTGTTGTACTTTCCCTTGGAATACACTGTGCTTTAGTGACCACTATGTAACATTCAAACAGTGTCTAAAGGAAATGGCCCCACTGCTGTTGTGAGTAGCCTGTAATTTCCTGGTTACTGTGTCCTAGTCTTACAGTGTCTTCCTCCTGAGGGTTGCGAGAGCATCGCCAGTGGATGCAGTGAGGGCTGTGTGAGTCGTACAGGAAGGTCATTCCTGAAGTCATATGTTTACCAAGGAGGGAAAGAGAAAAGCAAGAGGGAAAGGCAGAGGACGTCAAGTTTAGGCCCTGGTAACTGAGGCTAGAATAGATGGAATTTTGAAAGAAAAAGTCAGAATTGATAGGAACAGAGGGTAAAATCCAGGAAAGTGAGGCGATTATGCAGACCAAAGGAGAGAATGAATCTGGATAGAGGAAAGAGAGCCAAAGGATCAAATAGTTGCAGCAAGATGTAAGAACAATGGCATAGTCATTATAAATTTTTGATTCTGCAGTTGATCTCCATATATAAAACTGAAATAACATTTCTTGGATCAAGTTCACTACCAGACAGAATCTGAGGAGGCAATTTGCATGCAAGAAGCTTACTGGGGAGCAAGAGAAGATTGGGCAGAAGGAGGATTGTGTTTAATGCAGTCCCAACAGAGCTTTCACCCATCCCATGAGGCGTTCTGGTGCTCAGGTGGCCCTGCAGGTCATCCGTCCTTGAGGCAAGAGCCCCAAGCATTTATGGTCTCCACTAGCTGATGGATCACTAGACAAGACTGTCTCTAGGGAGGACTGTGACCTTGGACACTGCCATCTGAAGAGATGACTGCCTTGATCACAAATGGGAACATACTGGGGCATCAAGGCTCCATCCCAATTCCAGTTTGAATGGGTATCCATGACTCACACATTTGTATGATTGGTCTGAATCAAGAGCACAGGGTATGGTAGACATCCTGAGCTGAAATCAGGCATTCCACCAAGAAATCCAACCTCCTATGTGCCTTTGAGGTCATTTATTGTCTCTAATCTTATCTTTTGGGATTACTAAACTTTTTTCCCCTAAAGAAGCCTAGTTAAACTGCCTCCATTAAGTACAGTGAGACCAAAACCAATCATCAATATTTTATTCTAATGAAAACTATGGTTAATCACTCAAAGCAGAAGAGAATAAGTAGACAAACATTGAATCAAGAGTCTCTTCTTTTATCTTCATCTCATATGTAAACTCCAGGTAGATGCCCCTAAAGAATGTGTACATCAAAACCCATGCTTATTTAGGACAGTGCAAATTAATTGCATACTCTCATGGCAAAGAAGGTCTTAACTAGGCAAAATGCTTTATTTTAACCTAGCATTTATCACCTACTAACATGTGGTATTATTTGCTTATCTGTTGCTGTACCCTTGCAAAAAAGTCACAAGCTTCATGAAGGTGGAGATTTGTATCTATTTGTTCACTGATGTATACCAAGCACCAAGTACATTGCCTGATACAGTTGGCACTTGTTGAATACATAAATGAACTCTGCAAATGTTCACCCTTGCTCTGTCTATCATTGGTCTATCTTCCACCAGACGTGTGTTTGCTCTGGCTCTGAAAGATACAGTTCATCTTATTTTCTGTAACTCTTCTTGTTGGAGGCGGGATCTAGGACTTCCAGTCCTGATGCCTACAATACAGTCTGACAGGCTGGCACAGCTGTGATGAGCGTGGACCATCCATCAAAATACTAGTCTCTCGCTGCCTTTGTCTTCCAACCATAGGTTCTAAGTACACCTTCAACCACTTTAGAGTCTGAAGGGGAGGTGTGGTCTCCTGGGCCAACCACAGGGAAATTGATGTCTTCCGTATATGCTGTCTCCCCAGACTTCTCACTCTCACTTTTATGACTATATCTTTAATGTCCCCATTTTTTGCCGGTCAAAACTTCCTGATTTCCTTCTCTGGCCTAGGAAATCTTACTCAGGAAGATGCTCCTTGGCTACTTTCTAGAGCAGCTTTGTAACATCTGTCCAGGAAGCCTGGAGGGAGTGTGTCCTTTCTTCATCAGTATCTCCATTCGGGACAGTCTACACGTGGCTGTGGGAAGAGGGGAGAAGTCAATTGCTCCCTGAGCCAACTGGCAAACCAAGAAAGAGAACACCTATGAGGCACCGCAAGCCATGCTCAACGCTGCCGCCCTTTAATATAGACTCTGTCTTGTGAAAATGACAACTGGCAAGGCTTCCCTTTTAAGTAATCTTCTTGGAAAAGTCATTCAAAAACTCCAGGTGACAAAGGTTTCCAGGAAACTATTGCTTATTCAACAATACATGACACTTTTCCTTGTTTCCTTCTTTCTTTAATTTCTTCCATCCTTCCTCCCTCTTGCCTTCCTTCCTTCCTTTTTCCCTCCATCCCTTTCTTCTTCATCCGCATCTTCAAAAGAACAAGTAGTCATTTGCAACTGTGACAACTGCTGACTTACAGAGGTGAGGGCTAATAGATTTGTCTTCTGTATCTTGCGTTCACGTGTGTAAGTGTGCATACTCGACTGTCTATCGGCAGCAAAAAAAGCTGCTCTTCATTGAGTTTTTGTCTTTTTTGGACTTGGCAGATCAATCTAATCAAAGTGAGAAAAGAATCCTTGACATTGTGGGGAGAATAATACTTCAGGCATAATCTGGAGCAAAACTGGCTCACAAGGTATTTAAAAGCGTGGAGAACAATTTGAGAACTGGTGATTACACTGGGGTTTACAATTTTACCACAAAGATAAACATTTGTTTAAGTCAACCTGTTTGCCTGGTGTGGAGGTAGGCATATGGGAAGTGTTGACAATGCAAACTGGGCCAAGAGGTGTGAAATTTAAGTACATTATCACTCACTGTCAGATGCTAATGACTCTCTTCAAGGTGGAAGAGATTGGTTTAAACGCAAAAATGATTATCCTTGGCAATAGAAGCACAAGTGAGATCTTAGCCAATTATTTGGGCTCTTGTTTTTCCTGACAATACTCCTCATTAGTTTTTGGCTCTGATGTACATGTAAGAATGGAGATTCATGTGCTCCCACAGATGACAACAAGTCAAGCTGTTTTCCCATGCAAAGCACGTGTATTTCCCGATGTACATGAACACAAACAGCATGGGAAGCAACGAACTATTTAAACTTCCTGGCCCCATGGAAATGTACAAACCCAAATTCCTACAAAGAGGTAGAATAGGAGTAACATATCTATTAAAATTTTCCCAGAAATCTCTCCTATGTAAAGCCAGTGTATATTTAACAATCAAAAGATCCAAATGGGGAGGAGGGACATTAATGCCATTGATTAACATCCACTCTTTTTCTTTAAAAAAAAAAAAATCAAAAAGGTTAAACTAATTTACTCCTAGTATTTATCATCTATGGAATTGTTCAGATAATGAGCACAATAAAATTGAATGTACTGTCATCTTTATTGGGATGAAGGTTACATTCATAAGCTCTGCTTGTTTTAATAGGTTTATTGTACAGTTGTAGACATGTGCTATTGCGCTGGGATGGATATGCTTTGAATATTTTTATAATTGTGGATAGTATAAAAGTCATTTTCTGTTAGATTGCACAAATCCATTACATTAGGAGAAGGATGCATTATTGTAACAGGATTAATGTGCAACACATAAACATAATCAGTAATATTCTGTTTGATAAATTATCTCATTTTAATCGGAATGTAAAGAGATTTCGGGATAGTTCCTCCTTTGATTTGCATAATTGTATTACAGACAGGCAAATTGCATTATATTCTTCATTAACAATAGATGGCTTGTATAACTATTGTATTTTTGAAGGAACTGCTCTTAGATTCATCCTGCAATTTGTCATTTTCTGACATTGCTGGAGAGTTTAGTTGGGAAAGAATAGAACCTAAAAAAGATTACTTGATTTTCGCTGAGTCCAGTAATATCTTGGCATCCGATTGCGCTGTGGTTATGCTATTGTTTGTTTTAACAAATTGCAACCCAGTGGTAAGAGAACTCCCTTTAAAAATCTTCTAATTCGAGGACAATTCAGCCCTTATAGATTTTCACAGCAAAATGTCAGCCCTTCTAACGAACTCCACATATAAAAATGTGAATTAAAATTAAATTAGAACCATACAATTGATTTTATGTTTTCACTATGGCAAATGCTCTCCCTGACAAAATTTCCTATCCTCTCCCCATTCCAGACAAAAGCTAACAATTTGTCTGATGCTCTAAATGTTCTTCAAGACTGGAGGTGTTTACGGTTACATGGTGATTATCACGGCTTTCTTCCTAATGCTCAGCTAACAAGGGCTGTCAGCAGCCCTTAAAAGTCTCAGAGCTTCACCCTGGGGCATTCTGGTGGGATGGGCGGGGAGAGAAAGCCTTGATTTCTGGGCATAAAAAAAGACTCCCTTTCTGTGATACCCTCTTTGCAATATTCCCTTTGGCCTATGTCCTCTTTGGCCTGTTCTTCCGGAGTCCTCTACCAACAGAAGAATTATGTGGAGGCACCTCTGCCCTTCTATTGCAGATCCACTCCTACTGAGGTCTGTGGTTCTACAGCCACAGAAAGCAGGTGATAAATAAATGAATGAGTGAATGGGTGGAGAAATGAAGACATGGGTTCCATTAAAACTTTCTGTATTTCTCACTGAAAAATTGAAAAAGAAGAGCTTCCATACTCAAACCAAAGTGTATTTCTTACCACTTTCTCCATTTAACTAAAATTATTGTAACAGGGTGGTCCCCAGAAAAAGGGGAAGTTCCAGGATCTTGGTCCCGCCTTAAAAAAGGGGGAGCTGAGCAGGGATAAGAAGATGCTGGAGAGAGGAAATAGGAAGACAGACGCAAGGGAGGAGGAAGGAAGCAGGATGGACTCAGCAAGGAGACCTGGAGGAGGCATGTGGAACAGAGGGACGTGTGAAGAAGCTGCGCTTGCTTTTTGGTCTCGGACTGGTTGGAACAGATGTGGGTGAGAGACCCATGGGGAGGTTACAATGGCAGCTTTCATCTTGATTTTGATTTTGCTCTTTTCCTCCTGGATTTGTCTGACTCTTTCTGACCCTTTAATATGGGTCTCTACTGAAAGGTCCTTCCGACTTGTGGCAGGTTTTTGGGCCTTGCTTTGGGCCAATCCTATTTGGCTGGACTTTTACTCTCAGGATGGGTAACTTCGGATGCTTGACTTAGTAACTATATTCTTTGTCTTTTCTGTATTGTTCCCTAATTGTATTAAAGTTCCTTTTGTTACAGGGCAGGGCGATGGGCACCCCAGACCCCCCAAACCTGCCCTCTCTAAATGGGTTCTGCCATCTGCCGCATCAAGACAAACATATAAGACCTTTAATGAAAGAAACTATAATACAATTAGGGAACAATACAGAAAATACAAAGAATATAGTTACTAAGTCAAGCATCCAAAGTTACCCATCTCCTTGAGGGTAAAAGTCCAGCCAAATAGGATTGACCCAAAGCAAGGCCAAAAAGCCTGCCACAAGTCAGAAGGACCTTTCAGCGGAGACCCATAGAAAAGGGTCAGAAAGAGTCAGACAAATCCAGGAGGAAAAGAGCAAAATCAAAATCAAGATGAAAGCTGCCATTGTTAAGCTCCCCATGGGTCTCTCACCCACATCTGTTCCAACCAGTCCAGGACCGAGAAGCAAGCGCGGTTTCTTCACATGTCCCTCTGCTCCATGTGCCTCCTCCAGGTCTCCTTGCTGGTCTCCATCCTGCTTCTTCCTCCCTTCCTTCCTTCTTCTGTTCTCCAATCTCCTCTCCAGCATCTTCTTATCCCTGCTCAGCTCCCCCTTTTTTAAGGCGGGACCAAGATCCTGGAACTTCCCCTTTTCCTGGGGACCACCCTGTTAAACTTTCCATTAAAGGCCTTATTATATTTGTCTTGAAGCGGTGGATAGCAAAACCCATTCATAGAGCAGCTTTGGGGGTTCTGGGGTGCCCCTTTCCCTGCCCTGTAACATTATGACACCCTATTACACTCCCTTAATAATTTCCATTAGCTTTACATTGCAAACCTGAATCTTTATATCATGTGAATATCACAAAAGAATGACACAGAAGAATCCAATAACTCCCACTTAAGAACTAAGGGTTGCCTAGGTGAGCTGGTGAGCCAGTGAGCGAGGTGAGAGGGTTACCGTGGTCACAGCTGCTGCTGTCGCAGCCTCTCACCCTCTTGTCTCGTGAAGCCATAGAAAGGAATTCACAGACTTTTTAGATAAGTAAGTAAAGAGAAGCAAACTTTGTCTTGGAAATTAAAGAAAAGTTTATTTAGGAAAAAAATTAAAGAGTAAAGACTCCCAGGTACATGGTACCTGGGATGGGCAAAGAGAGCCAGTGGAGTCCAGCCTCAGGGAATATATGCCTTCTTTCCCTAATTTTTCTAAAATGTCATTAGTATTAGTCTGTCTGTGATTGGTTATTTCTTTTTTTTTAAAGGTTTATTTATTTATGCATACAAGCACTGGGGTGCAGGCCAGAGGTGTGGGGGGTGAGAGGATTCACCACAGAGAGCAGGGAGCAGAACAGGCAGATCAACAGAAATACACTGCTGAGGGGAGCAGCAGGCACAGCAGGAGAGGTCTGCCGCGCCATGTGGGTTCCCTCCCTGGCCGGCAGCAGGGATCGAACTCGTGCTGCAGTGGCTGCGGTTTGCTTCATAGTGCGTTGCTTAACCCACTGCGCCACCAGGGAGGTCCTGATTATTTCTTGATAGTCCCACTTAACCTACTACTGTATCTGGAGCCTTTGGAATCTTTTGGGTGCCTGGAATCTCCCTTATTTTCCATCCATTATCTCCCCTTTTCTTTTGACTGCCCTTTCATTCCTAGTTCCAGAGTGTTAACTAGCTCTCTTTAGAAGTTTGTATTTACCATACCCCCCACTTCCTTTTGTTCCAAAACTTAACTATTCCAGGGTCTCACCTTAAAGCTGCCTAATTATTTCTAATTTGCCCTAGGCCTCATTTAGGCCACAGAGGGCTGGGGAGCAGGCAGATCAGGCCAGAGATATATTGGCAGGAGCTCTCTACCTGGGCCATGGGAGTACCGTAGTAGCTCTGGGATCTGGAGGGAACTCGTGCACCTAGCACCCTGACTCCTAGCATTACAGCTGGGAGATCAATATTCCCTGAGGCCCAGTATCAGCCATAGGCCTCACCATGCGCCAAAACAATGAGAGGGGAGCAGTGGAGGCCTGCTTTCTGCAGACTAGAGCTCAGACTGCTATTAATCACGGGACCGCTTCCAAACGCAACAGCTTATGAGACGGTCTCGGGAAAATGATATCTCTGGTATTGATCACATCGTTGAATTAGAAATTGCACGCACTGCTTTAGGTGAATTGGGGCCTGTAGGGTCAGAACTATCAGGTCTTTCCACCCTCCCACCACTGGTGTGATGATGGACACCTGTGGTGCTGCGAGCATTCCAGGGTGGGTATGCACAAGTGAGCACACCTGAGTTTGCAATACAGAAAAGGGAAATCAAGCACCTGAAGTTACCCATTCCATCATGGGTAAATGTCCAACCAAATAGAGTTGGCCCAAAGGGAGGTCCAAAAGCCTGGTGAGGACCAGGAAAGGGGCAAAAGGGGCCTGACAAGTCTGGAAGAAAAAAAGCAAAAGCAAAATCAAAGCTGCCATCGTTAACCTCCCCACAGGACCAGAAAGCAGGTGCAGCTTTTTCACATGTCTCTGCTCCATGTGCCTCCTCCAGGTCTCCTCTAGACTCTCCATCTTTCTTGTTTCCTTCCGTAGTCCCCTCTCTAGCTTCTTCTTTCTGTTCAGGTCCACCTTTCCTTGGGATAAGGGGGTTGGCAAGGGGGGGTCGCACAGGGAAACCCCTTTTTCCTGGGGACTACCCTGTTACAGGGAGACTGAGGGATACCCCAGGACCCCAAATTTGCATGCTCTAAAGGGATTTTGCCATCTGTGTCATTAAGAGAGCATACTTTCAGTGTATGAGATCTTCAGTGAATGATTGGGCATAGAGAGGGAAGAAGGGAAAGGATATAGTTTCTCAATGAAACATCCAAAGTTACCCATCCCCTTGTGGATAAATGCCCAGCTAATCAGGATTGGCTGCCAAGGCCAGAAAGCTTGCCACAAGTCAAAGTCACTTTCTGACAGAGAACCACAGAAAAGGGGGCAGAAAGAGCCAGGCAAGTTCTAGGACAAAATCAGCTGCCAGTGTCAGCCTCCCCAAAGGTCTCTCACCCACATGTCTCTTCCAGGTGTGGTTAAATGTCTTGAGTCCCCATGTCTCCTCCAAGTTCCTCAAAGTCCTTGGTGCAAGTCCAAAGCCAGGAAAAAAGCAAGCTTTCTCTTGTCTCTCTTTTCCTGTCTCCTGTGGTGTCTGTTCTGTGTTTCTCAAGCTTCCCCTCCTGCTCAACTTTTCTCTTCATTTTTAGGTGGGGCAAGGAACATGGAACTTCCCTTTTTTATGGAGATGCCTGTTACAGAGTGTAGCGGCAGGAAGGGGGCACAGGAGAAAGGTTCAGGATGGGTCTGGGCAGATGGGTCAGGGAAAGGGAGTCTTGGAGCCCTCAGTGGCTTTTCATGCTTTATTTAGTAGAGGTGGCCAGGTACATGGCAGGCAGTGGTGCCAGGGGGCTGGCAGACCTCCCAGCCCCCGGCGCATCTCACCCTCTCGGCTGCTTTCTACTGCTTCTGCTCTCGTTAGTACTGTTGGTCCTGTTGGTTCTGTCTGTTGGTTCTGTCCGTCGGTCCTAGCGTCCTCATGACGCCACCCATTTAAGCCCGTGTCCTACTCACGTGCGCCCACTTGCGCATGCCCACCCTGGAATGCTCGCAGCACCACAGGTGTCCATCATCACAGTGATGGGAGGGTGGAAATATCTGATCATTCTCTGACCCTACACAGAGCCTTTGGTTAAGCCTAGTTCACCCAAGGGCAGACACATGAGGTGTGATTCAGAAGCTTTGCTTCTGAGTACCTGCCTGAGAACAAAAGTGACTTCTCCAGACCAGCACACAGTCACTCCAGGAAGCCTTCTGCAATCCTGGCCAGTCCCACCCATTGCCTGACCACTCTGAGACAGGTGCTGAATGTGCCTCTAATGATACAAAACTCACTAGCCGCACGCTGCGGAGATCAAGGATCTCACAGCACAAAGTTGGACCCAACCCTGAAAGGTGAGGACTGGCTACTGGGAGACTGGCCCTGGCGCTGACTTGCAGTGACTCTCAAGAGTCCCATCTAAGGGCTTTTGAAGTCTAATTTTATTCAAATTGCTGTTTGTCTTCTTCAGTATTCCCTGACCAATTGAAGCTTACCCTGTCACAGTCTACCCTGTGAGAAAACGTTTTCACTGCAGGCAGGAGGCTTTAGTAACACTGCCTGGGGCTTTGTAACCACCCCCTTCCTCTTAACAGTAGCGGCCCTGGAAGGAGAATTACTCCAGATAACAGTTTCCTTTAGCATTAGCACTTTTGCAGCAAGCCACTCGTGAGGCGTTCTCAACCTGGTGATTTTTCTATCAGTTTTGTGAGTGTCACTTTTTAATCCAAGTAAATATATTTCATTCAGTATCAAATGAAAAAGGAAACCATTCCTTCTCTCTTTTTTCAGGAGGAGCAAATGAACTTCACACATAGAAAAAAAGGGCATCTGTTGAAGGCCAGATTCCCAATTCCCAACCCCTGGGGGGAATTTAATTTCAGGGACTTCAAATGATAAAACACAAATGGAAGTGTTAACAATGTTGAGAGAAGAGGCAAGTTCACGTCTTTGGCTGGTCTGGTGTTGCAGAGGTCTGATGAGGCACAAAGTCACAGGCTAAGCCCCCCAGATTTGTCCATTTTGGTCTTACTTAACTAGCAGCCCTGAAGTCGGAGTCTCTTCAGTTAAGGATTAGAGTGGCACCATGGTCCCTATGAGCACAGGGAAAACCATCCTCAGTATGATGGTGGTTAAGAGTAGAAAATTAGGAAAGGAGGAATAACAAGACCAGAAACCTGGCTCACACAAGGCCAAAAGTTGGAGGTGGGGTAGAAGTGAATAACATAGTTGTTAAACCAGCTATAGATATGAAAAATCTTCAGGGCCGACTGCTGTAGCAAGTATCAGACAGCTATAGAAAATACCCAGAGGCGCAGAGGTGGAATATGGCGATTGAGGCCACTGTAGAGAATCACTGGTCCTTACATATCAACCTAGTCACACCCTATGAATAATCAATTTAACAAAACTTAGCTCCACAAAGGAATGAGCCCTTCCCAAAGAGAAGACTGTCTATAAGTGAATAAGAAAAGAAAAATAACAATAAAATCAACAACAACAAAACCACAACTAAACAAAACAAGAATGGACAACTACAATCAGAGACATTAGGGAGGGAAGAAGAAGGGATTAGTATCAGGGCGGGACAAGGGACTGTGGTGATGGTGCACTGGTGAATTGGTGATGGAAATCCTAACAGGACTACACCAAGAAAAGCAAGCAAATGTGAGAGAGAGAGAGAGAGAGAGAGAGAGAGAGAGAGAGAGAGAGAGAGAGAGAGAGAGAGAGAGAGAGAGAGAGAGAGAGAGATAGAGAGAGAGAGAGAGAGAGAGAGAGAGAGAGAGAGATTCATTGATAAAGAAAAAAAAAAAAAAGAAGACTGTATTCAGAGCAATTTCTGCACTGGCATTGTAACAGGGTGGTCCCAGGAAAAGGGGAAGTTCCAAAATCCTGGTTCTGCCCTAAGTGGGTGGAGCTGGGGAAAAAAAGGAGATTCTGCAGAGAAGAAGGAAGGGAGGAAGGAAGCAAGATGGGAAGCAGCAAGGAGACCTGGAGGAGGCACGTGGAGCAGAGGGACATGTGAAGAAACTGTGCCTGCTTTTTGGTCTTGGACTGGTTGGAATGGTTGGAAGAGATGTGGGTGAGAGACCTGTGGGGAGGTTCACAATGGCAGTTTTCATCTTGATTTTGATTTTGCTCTTTTCCTCCTGGATTTGTCTGACTCTTTCTGACCCTTTTCTATGGGTCTCTACTGAAAGGTCTTTAGACGTGTGCCAGGTTTTTGGGCCTTGCTTTGGGCCAATCCTATTTGGCTGGACTTTTACCCTCAAGGAGATGGGTAACTTTGGATGCTTAACTCAGTAACTATATTCTTTGTTCTTTCTTTATTGTACCCTAGTTGTATTAAAGTTCCTTTCCATTAAAGGTTTTATGTGTTTGTCTTAATGCGGTGGATGGCAGAACCCATTCAGAGAGGGCAGGCTTGGGGGTTCTGGGTGCTCCTCTCCCTGCCCTGTAATAGCATGGGGCAGCAGTCTCTGCTCACCTGCAGCTCTGAAGTCCTCTCTTTTAGCAAACCTGTCCCTGAAGAAACCTGTCTCTGTGCCTACTTGTGGCTGTACAAGGGCCCTTCACTCTTCTCTTTCTTTCTATAATAAACCTGCCCTTTTGGATACAACTAAACCTCTCTGCCTCAACGGGGAACTCGCCAGGAGGAACTTGCTGTTACCACTGAAAGGAGAGCTCTGGTGAAACTTCTCTCAGGGGGAACCCAAGGACCACACTCTCCAAACCCAGCGCCTCTCAAACCAACTTCAAAGACAAAAGAATCTAATCAAAATGACAGCTTCAGAAACCCAGTTCAGAAACCACCCGTCAAAATGGGGGAAGGACAAAACACGATGATTATGATGAAGGCTCATGGGTGATGTGGTGGTCAGAGATTTATGGGGACTACAGATGAGCAGAGAAATCAAATATTGTACAACAATAAACAACAACAAAGGAAAAGAAAGAAAAGAAACTACCCGTTGGATTGACTGGGAATGTTCTCCCTCACGAGCTTCTCCCTCACCACACCAACCACCAGAGGCATGAGTGCAGCCGCCTGCCCTCCACCAGGCCAGGCTTGCTGAAAAAGCCTTCAGGCCTTTCCTACTAACACTCTCAGTCTAGACTCAGTATGTGTGCTTCTACTTGATAATAAACCTCACAATTACAATAAAAGTTGTTGGCACTTACTGATACATCTCTTATGTGCCAGGCATTTTATGAACATTCTATAGCATCATCCTCACTACCACCCTAGGAAAAAAGTCTCATGATTTCTATTTTACAAAGAGGAAAGCAAATCTAATGTGCCAAGTAGCCTGATTTTAGGAAGTGGTGGGGACAGAGTTCAAACCCAGGCTCCTTTGGTTCTAGAATCTTCCCTCTGATGCTTCTGACTGCTCAGGGGCAGTGCAGACATAGCGGAGGCAGGGGGGCAGAGGAGAGGAAGGAGAATCAGGATATGCCTTTCTTCTCCATCAACTCTGCGCAAGAACAATGCCAGTGAAATGTAGTCTTTCATTTTATCATGCAATGAGCATAATTAGGAAACAATGAGGAATGACAACTAATAATGAACCTCTTTTCTTCCTAATTAAAATTTAACGACTGTATTTCTGTCATTATTGCCCAGAGCAGCAGTGTAGACTGTGTGTTAACAAGGCCAACTTGTGGCCTGACTTCACAGATGGCGCAGCACAGTCCTGCCCAGGCATGCCAGGCACAGACTGATACTTGGTGACTGTCCCCCACCCTCCTGGCCCAGGGGCACTCGACAAAATGAACTAACTGGTAGGATGGGGTCAGATTAAAGAGAGTTTCCTGTAATCGGCAACTGGTAACTATTGTCAATCCACAGACACATTGGGAAAAGGGGGCTTTGGGGACAGATAGCTGGGTCAAATATAGACTTGGCCAACTGCTTGCTGTGTGTTCTAGGGCAAGCTCATCAGCCCTAGAATCATCAGTCAGATTCTTTACCCATGAGTGAGAAGGGAATGCTTCCAGTGGTACTTTCGGGAGTTATGAATGTTGTAAGAAATGTAGGGTGCCAGACTCTCATGGTAGTGGCAACTGGTATTTGTGGCCTCTCGCATACCTTTTGAACACTTTTTTTTAAAAACATGTTAATTGTGCAAAACCTACCTTCCCATCAGATTCCCCAAAATTACGTTTCTGTTTCCATTGCTATTAGGAAGCAAACCCATGATTTGATTTGATTATACTGTTTAAATGTCCCCTGCACTAAGCTGCGATTTAAGCAGGTCATAAGGAGGAAGAAGTGGGGCCTGGGTCATCCATTCTGCTGTAGAGGGTGATGGCATGGCTGTGGAAGGGCTCTTTCCTGAAGATGCCAGGTCTGCTGTGCAATGCTGGAGTTCTCCAGAAAGGCCTAATTTGTTCTTCGGTCCCCTCATGATTTTGTGCATGTTCTCTGCCTGCAAATATCACTTTCTGCTTAAACTGGCCAGAGAGGCTGGTGTTATCTGAACTTCAGTGCTTTAACTGATAGAGGGGCTGACATGATGACACTATTGAAGTCTGTTAGTGGAAGTAGAGGACGGGATGGCAGGAAGAAGGCTGGGAGACTGCTAGCATAGTTCAAGTTGAGAGCTTGGATCCAGACTGGGGTGATCCAACATCCAACAGGTGTTGCCAGCACCCCTAAGTCTCCATCTACCTGTCTCCTGCATCTTTCCCCTTCTCCCCTGACCACCAGCAATTTAGGTTATGGCCCAAAATCTCTCACCTGAAGACCAAAAAAGCCTCCAGGATCACACCTCACCCCTTCCAGGTATCGATTTTTCTCCTGCTATAAAATTTTCCATAGTTTCCTTTGTCTCTAGCAAAAAGTCATGATTTTTTATCATAACCTACAAGAACCTTCCTGACGTACAACTCTTCCCCTCCTGTTCCCCTGAATACTTCTCCTCTGACAGTGTACTTGACCCATATTTACCTTCTGTCTATGCTCACCTTCCCTACCCAAAACCTTGCAAGATGCTCAATAAGTAACTCCACCTCCCCACTCCCTCTACCATCTTTGTTATACCTGGTTAACTCCTGTTTGCTTCTTCTAGAAGACTTTCCTTTCCCCCCCAGGAGAGCTGGGGTTTGCCTTAGCACTCAGATTCTTCTCTTTCATTGGCCCCAAAGTTCCATATGGGATACAAACATCTCTCTATTGAAGATGTGAGCTCCCCTTCCATCCTGTATGTTGTTGCCAGCACCCCTAAGTCTTGAGTACATGGACTATGTTAGCAGAAGTGATAAGAGGAGACATGCTTCAGAGATTAAATGACTTAGGTGTGGGATGGTTCTGCTCCATGCTCATGTTCTCCCCACGACAGAACAGCCCCAAGGCATGGCAAGGCCACAAAGAGAAGGAACTTGGATCCCTAAATGTCAATGTGAATAGTTGCCTGCAATACTTACATTGAACTGATATTCTGCAGGCCAGGAACAAACTTTCATTACATTAAAACACTGAGCTTTGGGGTAGCCAGAGCTATCCTGATTAACACAGTCCAGCAAGAGAACAGAGGACACTGGGAGTGTTCATTCCCAGGTGCCTCCCCCGCTCTTAGCACACTTCAGACACAATAAGCCTTTTGCTGTGAAGGCCCAAGAACCATTCATTGTGTGACTGATAGAGAAAGAAACTGAGAAGTCAAGGAAACAGTAGTTGGGGCGGGGGAGGGTGCAGGGATAGGAAGAGACGATCCATTTTAAATACTGGACACGTTTAAGAACTGCTATAAATGATAGTGGGGGTGGCAGGCCCTTCAGTTGTACCTATCCAATATTACAAAAGGGTGAGTGCTCTTGAGTCATTAAAGTACAGGACCAGAGAGGAGACAGTTTATCTCGTTTTCCCTAAAGTCATCAATGACTTATTAAAACTTCATTTCTCTCCCCCAACATGGGTCTCACATCCAGGTGAAGTTCCAGGCATGGGCCTCCAGAGAGGAAAACAGTGCACATATTTTTCTTTCCATCATAAATACCTGAGTGACTTGATGGCTCAATTGAAGGCACTGAAGTGTAGGGACAATTTCCTCTTTCAATGTCTGTGCTTATGTGTATATTTATAGTATGCTCATGTATGTGTAGTATGAAGCTGGCTCAGGAGAAATAGACTCATCTTAAATATACAATGTGGGCACATTTCCTGGAAGAGAAAAAAAATCCTTCTCAAGCTTATGAAATTTATTAGCTGAAGGAAAACTTAGAAACTATCCAATTTAAACTCCTCATTTTACAGTTAGGGAAACTGAGCCAGCAGAGTCGAGAAATTGACTCCAGGTCCAATAACTTTGCAGTCCAGAGTTGGGCTGGTCTCCAACTCCCCACTCCCACACCCTTGAGGATTTTTCAATGTTTAGGATTTTGTTTATAGGCTAAGAAGTTTAGAAAACGGAGGCCAGTACTATCTAAAGCCTCAGACTTTAAGGGTTGCTGTAAGAGTGACCTCGGGCCTGGTCATGGAAGGATTCTGTCCCACCAGACTTTGCTCTAGGTCCTTTCCTGAGTCCATCTTAATCTAGCTAAACCCCACTGGAAAGCCCACATGTGAGACATGGTTGTCGGTTGACCTACATAGGGTTAAAGGTCACCAAAGCCCCACATGGTTGAAAATGCAGGTATAACTTATAGCCAGCCTTCTGTATCCATTGGTTCAGCATCTGGGGATTCAAACCACGTCAGCGGTTGACTGAATCTGTGAAGGCAGGACCTGACGATAGAAAACAACCTGAGTTAAGTGGACCCGTGCCATTCAAATCTGTGTTGTTCAAGGGTCAACTGTAGTTATAATTACCATTTCGTGAGCACTGGAGTGTGTTTGAGAAACTGTGGTAAGCGCTTTACCTATGTTATTCTACAAAGCCCTCACCATAGCACTGCCAAGTAAGTACCATTCGCTCAACTTTATCGAAGGCTTACAGAGGGGAAGAGACACACACAAGGTCACACCATCATGGTGACAGCTGAGAGCTGAAGCCAGGTCTGTCAGGGTCTACCTTGCCTGAGCCATACTGTCTCTCCTTCAGAAGAACTGAGCCCACGGTGACGCTTAGAGAGCCAACCCCCCACGTCCCAGGTGATGCTCGCCAAAGACAAGCTCTTTGGCGAGATGTCTTCTTGGGTGCTGCTGACACACCAGACCCTCCCACTCACATGCCCCTTCCATGGTAAGTGGGCCCTAAGAATTGATGTTTTCCTCCCCAAACCTTATGGAAATCTACACTATTTACCAATCCACCCCGGCCAGCCTCACCCCAGAGGCCCCAAGTGAAATGCTGAGACTAGAAAAGTTTCTCATGGTTTGTACTGAGCAATTCTCCAGACCTGAAAGTCTCTGTACATTCCACCAGGCCCATCTTTCGCATCTTTCATACTCCCTGAATGTGAAATAGGACAGCACTCAAATTAATTTCCTGCCTTGGAGACGTGTTTGCCCTCTGATACCAGGATTTTTGGTTTCCGCAGCAAAGTGCTTGAGTCAAAGGCAGCTTTGTCTCCTCTAGCACGAGAGGCTTGCTGTTCTGAAAGTATCGGGACCGTGGGCAGTGCCCCTTCTCGGTGGTTCCTTATGTACCAAATCCCCTTCCGTTAGGTCAACCTCCTCATCCAAACTTTAGCACTCTCAGATGGCCCAGCTTTTCTGTTTTTCCAGCTTTTTGACATATGATCTTTGTATCTGCCAGGACTGGGATTTGGATGGGCTTCTAAACAGCTCTCAGATATCCCTAGGTACAAATATCATTTGGCCTGTAAACAGCTCATACAACTAGTTACATTTCCCATGGTCCTATCTATCACCTCTATTCTACTCCCTACTCACGTCTACCTTCCTCTAGAAGATAGGCATAGTGATACCCAGTGCGTATCTCTTCACTCTTTCTCTGCATTACACACACACACACACACACACACACTGATCTCCATGCTAATCCAGATGAGGAAGCACAAAGACCATATTCATTTGCTGGACGGTAGATAACTGACTTTCCTTCTTCTCACCTTCATTTCCTTTTTCAGCCTGGGAAAAGAGACTGGAGGAGCAGAGGGCATTTTTCAAGTACAGTAAGGTTCTCTTGGCGGTCATAGCTGTGCACGGTGCTGGTGGGAACCTGTGGCAGGATCCTCAGAAGGGCATGTGGAGGAATGACTGACGGCCCAGGTGGGAAGCTGCACACACAGGTGCCGCATAGTTTGGCTCCTGCAGCCGCACATGCTCTGCAAGTGAGCTCCATTCCCCATCTGACTTGTCCAGAGGGGCACAAACCACAGGACACCTGTCTTGCTGGAGCAAGAGCTCAGCAAGAGGAGCTCCCCAGTCCACAATCCGCTGACGAATGCTCATACGAAACAGCCGCCATGTCTTGAGCGCTGTCTACCATGCAGGCGAGATGTCAAGAGATTTGCACTGAGTCTTTGAATGGCATTATTTCACTCACTGTCCATGTGGAGTTCGCCCTCTCTGTGTGGTCTCCTGTAGGTACTCTGGTTTCCTTCCACACCCTGAAGATGGGCACCTGAGGCTCACTGGGGTGTCTCTGTGGTCCCAGTCGGATTGAGTGTGGGTGTGAGTGTGCTCTGTGATTGAAGGGCATCCTGCCCAGACTGGCATCGCTCCTCGTACCCTGAGCTTCCAGGATAAGCTCTAGTCACTCTTGACCCTGAACTAGAATAAGTATGTTGGAAAATAAATGAATACAAATGATTAATATTAGAAGTGTTTGGGGTTTTTAATTAGAATTTTGGAGATGTTTTTGTGACCAGAAATAAGTTGTAGGAACTTAGCTATTGTTTATTTAGAGTAAAAATGATTTCATTATACATCATTTTGCTTAAAGTCACAATTTCTAAGAACCTATGGATGGTAAGTGAGGATGTCCTGGAATGTGATTTTCATCTCTAAGCTTCACAACGCTCTAAGGTAAGCATTACTTACCATATTATCATATTAGCAGTGAGGAAGCTGAATCTCAACCATTTAAAAGTGTTCATTTGTCTTGAAGGTGGGATTCAAATCTAGGTGACCAGACTCCAAAATCCCATGCTTCCCTCATACCAAGCACACGTCCCCCATATGGTAGCTCTGGAATACAACCTGCTGATAAGCTTAAAGATTTGCAGAGGCACCTGTACTTAGAAAAGCCATTCTCTCACATATTCACCCACAATTTGGGGGGAAATATGGGAATTTCAAGAAAGAGAAGTCACTTGCCTCTAGGACCAGAAAACTTACGAAAACTTAAAAAAATAAGTGCTACCATGCCAAAGGTCATCACACATTCGTAAGCCCACAAGGACACTTAGAGATTATCTCCAAAGCTCCTGTTTGAAAGGCGAATAACTTGGTGTCCAGAGTGAGTAAAGATTTATCCAAAGTTATGCAGAATGTAGAAGGCGGGATCCAAAGAGAACTCTGGAGTCCAATACTTTGTGCTTTTCCCGTGCGCCATGCCCAATGCTCTCACTGCCATCAAGTCTTTTAAAATGGTGCCCTCGCAAGACAGCAGCACATGATTAAGCAATTCACCTGCTGTGGGGTTGGTGGAGCTACCTCTGGTGTTTGTCTGGGTGGAAGTGCCCCAGCTGCTGGGAGCAGCAATGACCTTTGAGAGCAGAAAACACACTGTGTGGTCACACAAACACAAACCTTCTTGGACACTGCTCAACCCATTGTGAGGTATCAGGGGAATCTAAGGGAAGGCAGGTATTGCTGTGTTGAAGAAAAAAATGAAAAAACAGACACCCCCTCACACTGTAAATGTCATATCATGCTGGCGCCTAATCAACACTTTGAAGCATTAGCATTGTTTTAATCATTCTCCTATTGGAGAACAAATGTTGCATGTATAATTACACTGCGGCATTGTACTGTACAAATAACCATGTAATGACATCGTTGGAATTTCTTGGTTCTTCATGGTAATGCCAAGTATAATTACCATGTAATCTGCCGAGAGCAAACAAGGTTGTAATTATTCCATAATCCAATCTAATTATGGGGCAACTGGATTGTTATTTGTGTTCAGAAGTAAAATATACATGCAAAGAGAAGAAAAAGAATTACACTGTCCCCAACTATGGGTATGACAAGTCAGGGGGTGAGAGATAGCCGTTTGCTTAGATGATGAAGTACGTGTTCTCATTGGTGGGTCAGGGCTTGGGAGACATCCTTCTCAGTGCTGCTTCTGGATCGGTGGGTGAAGGACTGGTTACCAAGGCAAGTCAGAAAGGGAGTAGATGAGGCAGATGTTACTATCTTTGCATGGAAACACCTGTGTGATGGGACTCAGAAGATAAGAGAGGCCAGATCTCATCTCAAAAATCATCTCATACTGTCCTTCTGACACATACATGGAATGGCAACGTATACATTTCTGAGAATATGTTTCCACTCAGGTCAGACCAAGTAACCATCCCTCTATTGTTGCTCCAACTATGGGCCTTTTTTGCTACATAGGACTAAGACTGGGCCTTACAGAGGAACCAGTCAAAGATAATAAAAATAGAGGGAACAAAATGGGAGCAGGCATTGGCAAGAAGCACTGTGTGTGGTTGGTGAGGGATGACATTCATTTCCCAGGGGTACTGTAGCAAAGTACCACAGACTGGGTGCTTGGAATAACAGAAATTTATTGTCAGACTATTATGAAGACTAGAAATCCAAAATCAAGATGTTAGCAGAGACACAGATATTTCCTTCCAAATGCTCTGAAGAATCCTCCCTTACCTCTTCCTAGCTTTCCGTGAATTGTTGGCAATCTTTGGCTTCCTGTTGTGCAGCTGCATAGCTCCATTCTCTGCCCTGTCTCACATGGCATTGTCCCTGTGTCTATTTTCATATGACTTTCTTTTTATGAAGATACCAGTCATATCTGGTACCATATCTGGTACTTTTATGAAGATACCAGTCATACTGGGGTCCACCCTACCCCATTTTGAGCTTATATTAACTGATTGCATCTATAACAACCCTAAGGTGACATTCTGAAGTCCTGAGGAATAAGAATCAACACCTTTTTTGAGGGCACACAATTCAACCCTTAACAGGGACCTTTCATTAATATATACACGTAGCACACATTTATTTAGCATCACTATGTGCCTTGTGTGTGATAACTGCACAGCTCTTCTTTTCTCGGTTATAGATTTACTGTGTGTGTGACATGTATTCTCTCATCTAAGCCCTTCAAAATTTTTTGAAGGTGAGGCGATTGTTACCTTCACCTTATATATAAGCCCTAACTAAGGCTTAAAAAGTCAAGTGACTCAACTGAGCCAAGACTCCAGCTTGTACTCTGAGTACCGTGACTAGCCTTTCCCAGCTCCACCTGGTATTAGGCATAATACCAGGATAAGAGCCAGGCAACCTTAAGCTGGCCCTTTGACTGAAGTCAGGCCACTGTCCCAGATCAATCCATAATAGGGCTCAGGAGGAGGCTTTGCATCATGGACAAGGAAGATTCTGAGACTGGACATCAAGGGACTCAAAATAGGAAGATGGAAAGTGTAGACAGTGTTAGGTTGGGGCTCAGAGGGTAGGTATCAGTTCATCATAAGGGAGCTCATGAACCAATAGATATTTCTAGAATGATCTGGGACCCTTTGCTGGGTCATTCCTATGAATGGTGGCTGTTGCGATCTTACTGGAGATCTTTTATAGTCGGTGCTCACTAGTTCCTTGTCCCACCACAGATGTGGTGCCCAGCTGTGGCCCCTTCTTATGGCACTCATGGAGAGGAATGTCCACCCACCCCACTGCTTTTTCTTCCTGACTTCAAGGCCAGCCTGTGAGCCATATGGTCCCTAGCCTCAGAATCTTGCTTCCTTTCTCAAGGTACTTAAAGCTTTCAGAGGAAGTTACAGTTACACAGTCTTAAAACAGATTGTAAATTCTTTATTTGGGGACTAATCTTGTCAGGCTGGTCGACCCTGGTGTTGACTGCTTTTCTAACCTGACATCAGTTAATCCTCACTGCTCAGAAGTTAATCCCTTTGAGAACAGGATGAAAAGTGGTTTTGTGAAGCAATATTTAAAGGCCTACAAACAATAACATGCCTTTGCCTCTGCTTCTGCAATTCCTGTTTCTGGAAAGGGTTCAAAAACCTGTTTGTGTGAATGAATGTGAAGAACTTTTTATGGTTGATCTTGTGAGATGATACTTTTGATGAATAATGTAGAAAGCATTTACTCTTTAAGGCTGAGGACACATGGTGTAAGTATGTGTGTTTATCAAATATGGCACAGGCAAAGGGTGGATTGCAGCTAGTAAAGAAATCTCAAAGACTGCAGAGATATGGGAAGAGATTCTCTAGTTATGAAATGTCGAGTGGTGGTTGAAAGCCTTCACGAGAATCCTCGGGAGAGACTGATAAATGTTACCAGCTATTAAGTTAGGAGCGCTTGTCTCATGTGAACTGTTCTATGAGATTTGATATGAAATACATCCCCTCAACACCCTCCTCACCTTACTTTAATCCACCATGGTATCAATGGCTTAAAAAAGGAGACAGGGTCAGGGAAGTTAAGTAACTCAAAGAAAATCACATATTTGCTAAACAGTAGAGGCTGAGGTATAAACCCAAATGTGATTGCCAAGTACAGGATCTCCCATTACCTGTGAAGCAGAGACAAATATTGGAATGACTGTCTTGCTTTTGGTTGACAGGTAGCCTGTGCTTATTTTCATCTATAAGAGTTCAGCCACTTCCAGGAAAGATTCCTAGACTACATAAAACAAAACTGAACATGTATATAGGTATAGAACATAAAGAGTACATGTATATATATCTGTTATGCCACCAAGTGCTAGGATCTGCCTGGATCTGAAAGTTGGGGAGAAAAGGGTTAGATAGCTAGATAGATCATGGAGCTGGATATATTTAAGTAGCTTCTGTGTTCCAAATTATGAATTCACTGAGCCTTGTACCACATTGTTTCTAGAGCTTATAATACTCATTACACATGAGCACCCTAAGTATACTAGGACAGGAGCTATCTTTTGTGAATCTTTGCATTTCTAATGCCTAACAGAGTACTTGGCACATAGTAGATCCTCAATAAATCTAGGGAGCAAAGAGGAATTCTGACAACTTCATTTCTCTGCTTAAACAATCCTGTAACAATGAACTTACTATTGGGGAAACAATCTATTCCATTCTTTGGTAACCCCAGGTATTATATTGAGCTCAAGTTTATCTCCCCATATATCAAGGAGGTTGGGTCTCATCTATTCCTTTGGATTCAAGCTGAATTCCTTTCCACTAAAACACTTGGCATATATTTAAAAGAGATAGGAGGAGGCGTCCACATTAAATATTCTTTCTTGCACAATGGTATGTGTATATCCTATATAACTTTTTCCCATTCTTTTTCCCATCATCCTTAGTATAGATATTAATGTAAATGTTAACTATTCTGGTTCTAGGTTCAAACTGCCTGGTTTCAAATCCCACCTGTATCATTGTCAAGTACACCGTGTATATCTATCTTCACATACATATCTATCTTCTAGTTCTTTCCTTTGTTAGGTTCTATGACTCACTTATCCAAAGATTCTCTCTTGCGTGAAGTCCCTCTTAAGCCAGACATTCAGGAACATCCCAGTAGGGCCTAAAATAGACAATATTTCCCCTGTTAATGAACAAATTAAAAAAAAGAGAGATGGAAACATGAAAAGAGTAAAAGCATTCATTAAAAAGATATAAGAATAGTATCAACAGATTTAGGTCAATACATTTGAAATAGAAGAAATAGACATGTTTCTAAAAAAGCAGAATTTTCTAAACCCAGCTCATATAGAATGCTTGAAGAGTCTAGTAATAAGTATATATATAGACAAAACTGTCAACTACATTGTACAGTTTCCCACACAGAAAACACCAAAGGGTTTTACTACTACTTACCACATAAAAAAAAAATCATTCCAACCATGTACAAGTACCCCAGATCATTTCTCAGTTTATTCTGTGGGTTCATTACACCCTTGGTATAAAAGGAAGAGGATAGGATGAAAAAGAAAAATCACAAATTCAATTTATCCAAAAATATAGATACAAATTTTTTTAAACCATAAATAAATCAAATCCAACATTGTATAAAAATGTAATACATTACGGTCAAATTGAATTTATTACTTAAATATAAAGATGATTTAATATTTCAAAATCTATAATATCTATCCTATTGATAGGCTAAATAATTAGCATTCCCTGATGCAGAAAGCAATGAATATAATAATTCCTATTACTGGCAAACCTCTCATTAAAGTAAACATAGAATTAAACATCATTACACAGGTTAAAAAGAAAGTCCTACAACAACATCATCCTACATGAAGAAACTCTAGAAATATCTCCTTTAAAGTTTGCAATAATGCAACAGTGCTCATTTTCAAGTCTATTCAATATCACTTCCAGCTAAAGTGATAATGTGTTATAGAACTTTAAAGACATTGAAGCTGTGAAGAAGAGTACAAGAATGTCTTTATTTGAAGACATGCTTAAGTACATAGAAAATGCTAAGGAATATAAGAAAAGCCTGGAATTAATAAGTTAATTTAGCAAGGGGTAGGATATAAAACCAATACATAAAATTTAATTACAGTTTTAGATATTAATAGTGAACATTTAGAAAATAAAAATTTTAGAATAATACTATTTATAATAATATGAACCTATGTTTAGAAATAAAATTCACAAAATATATGTAAGACTTCTAAACTAAAATATATAAACCATTGATGAGAAAAATGAAAGAACAATACACTATACCCAGGACTGTTAATGTGTCATTCCTTCTTAAATTTTTTAAAAATTTACAACCCCAATCAAAATTCCAGCAGGTTCTGTTTTTGAAACTAATAAGCAGAATCTAAAATTAATATAAATACAAAGGGTATAGAAGAACCAAAACAGCTTTTAAAAAAAGACCAAATTCTAACTTTTAAATATAAGTAAAGTATTTGAATGAACTCTTCCAAAGAAGATATACAAATGTTCAATGAGACCAAACAAACAAAAAGATAATCAACATCATTAGTCATCAGGGAAATGCAAATTAAAACTATAATTGGATATGATTTCACATTTACTGGAATGACTAAAAGTAAATTGATAGATAAGAGACCTCAATACTAATCTATAGTGACAGAAAGAAAATTAGCCATTGCTTAGACTGGAGGTGAAAAGCGACTATAAAAGGGGCACTTGACAACATTTTGGGGAGATGAGCATATGGTCTATCTTGATAATAGTGCTGGTTACATGGGTGTATACATTGGTGAAAATTCATCAAATTATTCACTTCAATAGCTACATTTTATTTTATGTAATATATTGCATTAAAATTGGTTAAAAAATAAAACCAGGTGACCATACTAAGTATTGAATGTGTAATTATTAAAACACACATACTTTATTGGTGGAAGTATAAAATGCTACCACCACTTGGGAAAACCATTAGCTTTTTGTTTGTTATTTATAAACTTCAACTCAAATTTATTTTCTGATCCAGAAATATGACTTCTTAGTTGTTATCAATAAGAGTTAAAAATTTATGTCCTCAAAAATATTTTTCCAAATTAGAAATTAATTAAAAGTATAGCAATAAAAATGCAACAAATATACAGAATCATTAATCAATCTTACAGATAGACTATAGAGTAAAAAAACAAGAAAATGTGATATATATAGACAATGGAATATTATTCATCAATCAAAAAAGATAAACTGAAGACATTCATAGAAACATGGATGGAGCTTAAAGGGATTATGCTCAGTAAAATAAGTCACAAGGAAAAAGAAAAATACCAGATGGTCTCCCTTATAGGAGGAATAGAGGGGATCAAGAGGAAAATAAAATAATAATAACATCAACAACAACAAGAACACTGCAACAAGAAAAAATGAAAATAAGCAGACAACTGCAAAACTGAGACATTTTGCAGGGGAATGGGAGGGATTGGGATCAAGGTAGGGATGGGAAGAGCACTATGGTGATGGTGCACGTGTGAATTGGTGATGGAAATTCTATGGGGACTACACCTGGAAAAGAAAGCAAACATTTTAAGAAAAAATAAATAAAAGGGAAAAAATGAAATTTAAAAAGGTATATTTTATAAGATTCCATTTATATGATATTTTAGAACTGGCCAAGATTTATGGGGTTTGAATCAGATTAGTGGTTACCTGGGGCAGGTACCAGCAATAGCATATACAAATGGGCAGGTAAATTTCCAGAGTGGTAAAAATATTCCATATTTTGGCTGGAGTGGTGATTACATATCTATCTTCATTGAAAGTCATTATAATCAAAACTATATGCCTTAATATATGTGAATTTTTTGTAAGTAAATAATACTTCAAATAAAATAGAATAAAAATATGTTGGAGAGTAGAAAATCACTGCCAATATTTGAAAAAAGAAATCTGTAGACAAATTGTTAGAAATAACAGAAAATATTACAAACTGACTATTAGATCAATTTTCAAAAGGTTAGTTCCATTTCTATAAAACAATGACAAATAATTAGAAAATTTATTTTTTAGAGTCTTTTTTTATAATAGCAATAAGAGTTTTAAATACATGTAACTATATTAACCAAAGATGTGGAAGAGTTGTTCACAGAAAATTCTCCAACTTTATAGTGACATTAAAGAAGGCTTAAGTAAATGGAGAACAATGCCATGTTTATAAGTAGGAACTTAACACTGTGAGAATGTCAAGTCTTCCCCAACTTGTCAATAATTCATTGTATTTCCAGTCCAAACAGAGGTTCTTATGGCACCTGAAAGATTATTCCACAATAGTGGTGCAAAAGAATAAGAAAAAGATTAGAGGGTACTCATTACAGCAACAATCAGGACTTCCTGCAAAGCCAGTGTGATCAAAACAGTGCTACTGGCAGAGGGTAGACTGGCTGACCAATGGAATGAAAAGAAAGCCAATTACAGATCCATACATATTTGGGACTTTGATATGTGACAAGATGGAAGGACACCTCAGAAAGACTATTCAATAAGTGGAATTAAGAAAGGTGGTCATTCATGTTGAGAAAAAAAGGGATTGAATCCTTACCTCACACCACACACAAGAATTGGCTCCAGATGACTTAAGATCTTAAATGTCAAAAGCAAAATATTGAAGTTTTAGATAGGGCAATATCTTTCTGACCTTAGGGATAGAAAAGCATTTCTTAGGCAAAATATAAAACTCATACATTTTAAAAGGAAATGTTAATTTGACCACATTTAAATAAAAAAATTTCAATGCATAAGAGAAATTTCTGTAAAGGTTAAAAGATAAGCTATCAAATGAGAGAAGATATTTAAACTATATTTAACCACAATTACTGTCCAGAACATACAGAATTTAAAAAATTAAAAGAAAGACAATCCACCAGAAAAACTAGGTAAATAAAATATTTCATAGAAAAAAAATTACAGGTGGATGAGCTATAGATGAAGATATGTTCAACTCACTGGCAGAAAGGAAGGCACCAATCAAGACAACACAAACAAACACAAGGAGGTAGAAACTACCAGACGGTGGATGAACAAGATATCTGAAACACTGCAGATGGGAGCTGGTATTGGCATTGTCTTTGAATATTCACATGCTTTCCTGACCCAGTATTTCCTTTCCTGGATGTAGCAAGGAAAAATGTGCACATATGCACAAAAAAACACATGTAATAATGTTCATGGCGTAGTAATATCATTAGACCATTAGAATGAGTTCTACTCTGTTCTTAATAGGAAGAGAAAATTTGGGACCACAAAGATACACCAGGAAACATAGTAAGAGACAAGACCATGGGAGAACAGAGTGAGAATATAGTATCTACAAGCTGCAGAGAGAAACCTCAACAAAGAGACCCAGAAAACACCTTGATCTTGGACTAACAGACTCCGAAACTGTGAAATAATTTATTTTTAATTTTAAGACCCAGTTTGTGGTATTTGCTATGGCAACCCTAGCGAACTAATACAGGATCATTGTCAGTTTGTAGCAGTAGGGCAGCCTTGTCTCCTCCCACCTTACCTGCTATATAGGACCATGTCATCATATACACAGTGGCAGGCACGCCACAATCAGGGTCATAGTCAGGGTCAGGGTAAGGGTCAGGGTCAGAGTTTCCATCTGCTTGGTTCCAGCACTCCCTCCCCTCTTCAGACCACCTCTCAGCCACACAGAACTACGTGCATATATGTCTACACTCTGACTCGAATATGTCTACACTCTGGGCTGGTTCTCTGGATGGCATCATCCCAGGGCCCTGGTTCCATCATCAGTTATACACTAGCCATCCTCAGCCTCCCCTGCATGGCTGTGAATGCCTCATTCTTCTTAAATCACCACCCTGCTACAATGCTAAAGCTGCTTCTGAAGACAACAAGAAGCAGGTAGAGGAGAGAGTTGAAGCAACCATCAAACAAACTATCCCCCTTGGCAAGGAAATGCCCCCTCTTCTCCCAAGGCCAGATCTATGGCAAACCTCTGTTCCCCACCTGCAGTCAGGTGTTTCCTAACCAGATGGGGAAAAGAGTGGTATGGTAATCATAGCCTTGCTTCACCCCGGAAAATAAGGACTTGGCTGAGAGCACTTCCCTGTTCCCTGTGCCTGTTGGGTTTAAAGGATTAGAGGCTTTGCTGTCATTCCTCTCTTCAGAGCTAAACTTTCCCCAGATGACAATTTTAGCACAAAGAGGGTAGAAGACAGTGATGAGACAAGGGAAAACAATGGTTGTTGCCTCTGATTTCTCTTGATCTGTATTGCCTTTCAGGCCCCCACACTGAGATTAAGCTTTTGTTTTTTGAGCATTTGGCTTTGAATGGAGCTCTCTTGCATCTCTGAGGTACTGGAGAGGGAAGAATAGAGCAAACGTCAATGGCAGGGTTGATAATCCTACAACCATTGACTTGAAGAGCTCACCAACAGAGCTCTCTTCTGGCTAATCTGCTGTGTCAATGCATATTATTAGCAGCCCTTAATTGATGGATTATTGACAGAGTGAGCAGGGGTGAGAGCTGATAGTCAGCTGTGTGCAGGCCGATTTAGAGAGATTTAATCTGCAGATGATGGACAGGAGGGAATGTAATGCTGCCCCGACCTGTTTCTGGCATCGGGTTAGAGATGGGGGGACCAGACTCAGGATGGCCCCAAACCCTGGCTTTCCTCCTATTCAGTCTGGCTGGGCCTTCCACACCTGAGTGCCTCACATCCTCTCACACCCATCTTCAGGCCTCCAGCCCACTGTCCTCAAGCCTACAGCCTAAACCGATTTACAGCTTCTCACCTCTTAAATTCTACCATAATTGCGTAGGGTAGGGGGGGAAGGAGAGGGTGGTGGGAAGGAAATCTAACTAACCACTGGCATTTTAATTACTACTTTTTCATCTGGTGAGACTCAGGAACTGTTCTGAACTAAGGGCAGGAGCAGATGAAGAATTACAAGCAGATTTTCCTCTTGGCCCAAACCTGCTGTGTGGCTTCCTGGCATTTTTCTGGTGAACTCTGATCTCACTGCAGTGTGAGGCCAAATCCCCGAGCCCTCCATTTACTTACCTGGCTCTGGGAATCAGGCATGTGCAAGGAAGAAGGAGGCCACCTCTGCAATAAAGAACCTCACTTAGTGATGGATAAAGGAGAATATGCCTCAGAGTAACGCTATATTCCAGTCCTGGTAGAAACTCCACAGTGGAAGGACTGACAGGATAATGTGGCCCATTTATACACCCTGGGAACCAAGGGAGAGTAAATTCTGTGTAAATTTTTTTAAAGACCACAGCCTGGCCTTTAACTCTTGAGATGTTTTGTCAGTGTTTAAATATTCAAGACTTTCTCCTCTATTCCATTCTGCTGTCATGGATTAGAGCTCTGCCCACCAGAGACAGGACATGTGTAACGCAGGCAGTGGGACTACAGAGATGACACAGCCCGGAGAGTCTTGGTTCATGGAGAGCAGGATCCCTTCACAGCCAACCAGGAAAAAACACACAAGCATCAGAGGCTCCATAACTGTAACAACAGCACAGGCCAGATGAGAGGTGAGTCTTGCCCCCTTAGGCTGCCCCACTGGGTCTTCCATCATGTCGGCAGGTCCTGACTCAGCCCCCTCTGAGAGACGTTGTCAGCATAACTGCAAAGAATGGCCTTGGTCCTTCAGTAACAGCACGCTCTTCTTCCAATCTTTAGTCTGCCAGAGACCAGGCATCACCTGGTTTGTTGGGACTGACTTGAGAGGTAGGGTCCTCCTTGGATACCGCAAGACCCTCACAGATGGGGCATCCATCCCTTTCAATAATTCACATCTGTGCTTTTGAATTACATGACTAAAATCTACTTCCATCTCAAAACATATTGGCACCTAAAGTTAGTCTACTGTCTGACGTGGTTCTATGTTGGCACTTTTATAGCAAGTTTTATTTATTCTGACAGATATTCTGAAGGATACCATCATGGCTAAAGAGGGTCCTGTTAGAAAGTGATGCTTACTTGGCAGGATCAAGATGGAGATGGCTCCAGCTACATGCAACTCGGCACATGTTAATGACTAGGTCTCTTGGTCACAGGTGCTCTCTCAAGCAAGGGCATCTGTGTTACTTGTTCATTTAGGGCCAACTCACTGTGAGAGATTGAGATTGAGAATCAACTCTTGCATAATTTAGAGTAAGACATTTAATATCACAGACTTCAGCTCCTCAATGATAAATTGGGAATTATAATTTGTTTACAGGGTTATCCAAAAGGCATTTTATCAATGATTAACAAGTGTAAGGAAATTTCTCCTTACTACAATGCAATGTTAGGGCTCTAACAAATACATTCAAGAAAAGGGAAGAGCAATAGAGTTTCTATAAGGGCAGGCACCATTTCTGATTTGTTCTCTGGGATTTTCTCAGTCTCTGGTATACAGTAACATATTTGATCAATGAATGAATAGATTCAGCAAAAGCAGCAACTAGCACACAGTGCATAACCATCTTCCCATTTGTTGCCTTTGTTGTCCCATGTTCCTGTTTTCCATTCCCAGAGTTGTGCCATACCTGCAGATTTGCCTGCTGCCAGATCTTACTGGAAATATCCATTCAAACAAATGCACCATTTTTCTGAAGCTCATGGAGCATAAGGAAGTACATAAGGATACAAGTTCATAAGGTTGATCTTTGGCAGGAACACATATGCTTTTCTTCCAGGAAACGTAGCAGAACTTGGTGACTGGTGTACTTGCCTGCACCCTGTGGTCACCAAGTCTCTGCTTTGGCCTCCCTCCTTGTTTACCATATCAAAGCCCAAGGAAACTCCAGCTTAGTCTCACCACTCATACCCTAAAATGGACAGGGCAAATTGAGAGGTAAGAGGGCCTGGGAAGGCCATTTCTGAAATCCTATCGCTTTCAGTTCAGAGCTGAATCATTTGTTGGAAGGAACTGGGCACCCCCTCAGTTCATTCCAGCAAACCAACTAATAACTGATTTCTAGATTCTACCTAACCACCTAGAAAGCCTGGAAGTTGGGAAAGGGGCATGCTCAGACTTAGGGACTGAGAAATTGTCAAATGCAGGCATCAGGTTGCCAGATTATAGTACTTGGGCAAAAATTCAGTGAAGAACAGCTTCTAAGAGAAAATCGTTATCTTCCCTGAAACAAAATGGAAATTCCAGGATTGAAGCACACTCAATCCTTAAACAGAGAGTTTGAGAAATAGGAATATGTGTACTTATAAGTACATAATACACTTTTAGGTAAAAGGCTTAAAAATAACCACAATTAGGGAATGCAAACTTGTCCAACCACTATGGAAAGCTGTATGGAGTTTCCTCGGTGTGCTAAAAATGTAGCTACCATATTACCCAGCAACCCCACTCCTAGGGATTTCCCCAAAGGACACAAAAACATCAATTCAAAAGAATACATGCACCCCTATGTTTAGCACAGCATTATTTATAATAGGTAAGACTTGGAATCAACCCAAATGTCCAAAAAGAGATGACTAGATTACTGGATCAAGAAAATGTGGTATATATAGACAATGGAATATTATTCATCAATCAAAAAAGATAAACTGAAGACATTCATAGAAACATGGATGGAGCTTAAAGGGATTATGCTCAGTAAAATAAGTCACAAGGAAAAAGAAAAATACCAGATGGTCTCCCTTATAGGAGGAATAGAGGGGATCAAGAGGAAAATAAAATAATAATAACATCAACAACAACAAAAGCACCACAACAAGAAAAAATGAAAATAAGCAGACAACTGCAAAACTGAGACATTTTGCAGGGGAATGGGAGGGATTGGGATCAAGGTAGGGATGGGAAGAGCACAGGGAACTATGGTGATGGTGCATATGTGAATTGGTGGTGGAAATTCTATGGGGATTACACCTAGAAAAGAAAGTAGAAAAAATAAGGGAATGCAAACTGGTCTAACCACTATAGAAAGCTGTATGGAGTTTCCTCAGTCTGCTAAAAATGGGGCTACCATATGACCCAGCATTGTAAGAAAAAATAAATAAAAATTAAAATATTTTTTAAAAAACTACAATTAAAATATGATTACAAAGCAATTAACAAGGAAGTTTGCTCAATTTTGTGATATACAGTATTTTGGAATAACCAGAATTGACCAGTAAACATCTACCAGAAAATTCCACTTTTTAAAAGAGATTTAGAAAACTACTCAAGTGTACTAAAAGATACAGATTAATCTATTAAGATTCAATACATAAAATATTGCAGTCTCAGCTTTTCCAAGGATGGAATTCCAATCTTGTCAACCTGATATATCCAAATCATAACCTTCCTTTATCTTAGCCTTCCTATCTTTCACAAACATTGTTTCACATGTGATATTCATTCAATCTGAAACAATCATTTTACCTGATAACACTAATTTTTTTTTCTTTTTAACAAAACAGAACCCATATCTTTTAAATCTTTTTTTTTTTGCCAAAAAAACACATGCTAGTCTCCTTTTCTCCTTTGGTCTCCTTACTTTACATATACATTCAATTTTTCCTTATCCTTTAGAATCCTTAACTCCTAATGAAAGCTAAATAGTCCAGAGAAAGTTCTTAGCAGTCTGAATTTAAAAAGACTCTTAATTTTTTTTTCCTTCAGTCAGTACCTGAGATGTTCTGTTTCCTTTTTCTCCTAGGATAGTTACATTCCAAATAACTGACTAGAGTCACCATTTTCAAAAACGGAGAAGAAAAAAATGCAAACTTTTCTAGCACTTTCAGAGCACATTTTCCTATGATCAGAAGCCCAGTGCAGCTACTTTTTGAAAATGTTTTCACTTTTTGCAAAGATTGTTTTTCCTTTTCTTTTCTTCTGTATTCACTTTTCTCCAGACGCCAACTAATATTGCAATACTGCACCATCCTTCCCCTCTTCGTGGGGTCATAATTAGACTAGTTTCTCAGATTGTGCCCCAAATGGCTATTACCTGCAGTGGATGCTGTCAAATTACCAGACAGAACAGAACATAATTGACAGGCAGGTAACTATGAGTCTGAGTTCAAATTGGCTTATCCTAAGAAGAAAAACAAACCAGATAAACGAAAAAACATAAAGCACAGTAATGCAATGTATTGAATGAGGAAGATGGAGAGTGCTGGGGACCAGGCATAAAAAGTTTCTTAGCCAACAGCCAAGGGACCCAGCCCAAGCAGCCAACAGTACTCTGCCAGCAAAATGACTTACTGGAGCATGGAGTAACCAGAATAGGGCAGGTTCTTGGTGCTGCCTGTCACTTCAGAAAGCCAATGAGAGGAGACAGGAATTGAATCAGTAAGTTGCGCTTTTATTTTTCATATCACTGGTCAGTGATCTGAGAGAATGGTGGGCATAACAGCCTGAAGAAACTGGACTCTAGCCAGCCTTTTTATAATGGATTAAACAAAGACAGTCATAAGCAAACAGTCCATTCAAACAACTCATCCTAGTTGATGTTCCCAGTATTCATCACATTCAGTCTCAGAACTTGTTATCCACCTCTTGGTTATCTTGACCCTGGTATATCCTGACCTGCTGATCCAGGTGATTTTCTGATGGTGTCAATATTTGGCACACCTTCAGGCAACATTGGGGTAGGTATCTCAGGTCAAAGCAAGAGTTTTAGTTTAAAGAAAACAAACCATTCATCATAGAGCAAGCACATGTAGCCTGTGCTCTTGTGTGCGTGCAGATTCCTATTCCAGAGATGGTGCCCTGTCTTTCCTCCCTAGCCCCTTATCAATTTCTTTGTAGTGACACCAGTCACTCCTTGGTAGAAAGTGCTTGCTGCACAGGTAACATTGCTTATATGTCAAGCCCTGAACATGACAGAGGGGATGCCCACACATTTAATCCATATTCCTGCCCTCTAGCTTGGGTGGCAGGCTGGGGGTAAATGACACCTACTAAAAGTGGCCATGAGTATAGGAGAGAGTGGTCACCCTAACATTTCCCAGATCCCATCTTTCATTCCTACAGGGATCATCTTCCGCCAGAAGAATCCAGGGGCTTTTCAGTGCATCATTAGAATATTTGTGGCACTGCCATAACCCTCATGTTTCATCATCTCTTCTCTTTTATCCCTATAAATTCAATTCTGTCTGGGGGTTGGGCATAGGGGTGGAATTAAAACCTTTCCATGTCGACATGTTGAAGTCCAATGCAAAAATAATTAAATCTCCAACTATTTATCTTCCATCTCCAATTCCAGTCCATTGTTCTGAGAACGATCTGAATGGTGTGTGCTTCCCCCGCTGTGTAATTTAAAATTGAGTTCACACTTAGCTAACTTTTTACTGTTAGGAATGTTTCTGCGGCACGCATTTCAGCCTCCTCACAAGAACAGTTCTAATTTGGAGCTCAAACAGAGAGAGGGAGCTGGTATTGCAGGAATGTCAGCCGAGTTCCTGGTTTAATGGCTATGTGGTGGCTGAGTAGTTGCAGATGTGAGCACTACAGTGTAGACAACAGGCCTAAGATGTGAAGACCTCAAAGCCCTGGTATTTCAAAGTGGGTAAATTTAAACAAAATTGTGACATGGAATTTCTTTGTGGGTACTGCATTTGGGGGTCAGAGCCACTGCTTGATACAAAATATGGTAGCTCTAATGAATCTATTCAATCTAATCTTCATAATCATGGCATCTCTAAGGTAGAAAATTAATTGAATGAAGTTAAATATCCCCTTTTCATGTTAACAAAATTGGTTTTTCTAGGGATTAAAGGATTAACGTGGTGTTAAGTCCCTAAAGAGGTTAAAATACTTTATTATTCATTACAAAGCACAAAGATTGGGCTGTTATTTTTTTCTTATGTCACCACCACTCATTAAAGGGGAGCACCAAAGAAAACTGTTAATGACAATTTCAAAAACTCTTAATGCCCTTCAAAATGCATGTCTTCCTTGCTTACCAAATCCTTCTGAATAAAATAGCCCAAAATATATTGAAGTGAATCCTTTTACAGTCTCTTGCCAGAGCCAAATGACCAGCAGGCAGGAATGAGTTTTCCGCTAAGTCACTGAAGCTGTGAAATGTGGCATTCCCTCAGCTTCTGACTAAAAGAACACAATTTCCCATCAACAAGTGAGAAGATATTTCATTTGGGATCAAAGGTTGGAGAAGGCTGGGCTGTGCCATGTCACCGCAGGGGCAGCCACTTTTTAAATTAAGATTTACACACTTTCTCTGCCTCATGCAAAAATGAGTAATTTCAGCTTTATTTCCATCATGGTTTATATGATTTTGAGTTGGAAAAAATTCCTAAATCCAATGCCATACCTGGGAAAACCAAGGCACAGACCTGTGATGTGCCTTGTTCTTGATTTCTGGTCTGTGGGTGCAAGGTGGCAGTGGAACCTGATTTCTTGACCCTGGAGATTCTTTTATTCTTCTTTATAAGAGGAAGTTTGTATCTTTTCACCCCCTTCACCCATCCTGGCTCCTTACCTCTAGCTATCACCAATCTGTTCTTTACCTGTGTGGGTATCTGGGGTTTTGTTTTTGTTTTGTCTCTTTGTTATATTCCACATACAAAGTAATACAACACTTGACTTTCTCTATCAGACTTAATTCACTTACTATCTGTGCATCTCTGTTGTCTCAAATGAGAAGATTTCATTCTTTTTAATGACTGAATAATACTCTGTTTTGTGAGTGCATGAACAAACACATGGATCACATTTTTTAAAATATATTCATCCATCGATGAACATTTAGGTTGTTTCAGTATTTTGTCTGTTGTAAATAATGCTGCAATGAATATAGGAGCACCCGGACCTTTTCGAGTTAGTATTTTCATTTTCTTTGAATAAATACCCACTTGGAGAATTCGTAGTTCAGATAGTAATTTTACTTTAAAAGTTTTCTGCCTTTAATTTTCTTGAGGAAATGTCATCCTATTTTCCATAGTGGCTGCACCAGTTTATATTCCCACCAACATAACACAAGAGATAACTGTTTCTCATATCTTTGCCAACACTTAGTATTCCTGCCTTTTGGTAAAAGCCATCTAATGGGCATGAGGTGATATCATGTAGTTTTTATTCACATTTATCTAATGATTAGTGATATTGAGAGTATTTCTATTTTGTTAGTATTTTTATTGAGGTAACCTAGTTTTACAATAGTATGTGATTTAGGAGTATAGCTTTACACTCTCAGATTTATGTTACTACAACATGTCTAAAACCAACTGCACCAATAATCTTCCACCATAGTCCACTGGGTCCATAATGCATCCTCCCCAACCACCATCCTCCACCTCTGCTAGCCTCAATTCCCCAGTCAAGCTTTGTTTGGTTTAGTTTTGTCTGTTCCTTTGGTTTCATTTTATTCCACATATCATCAATATTTGTCTTTCTTCTCCTGAGTTGTTTCATGTAACATAATTCTTCTAGTTCTATCCATGTTGTTGCAAATGGCAAGATTTCATCTTTTTTAATTAACTAAGCAGTATTTCATTATAGTATTCCATTATGTACATATGCCTCATCTTCTTACTCCAGTCATCTGGTGTTGGGTATTTAGGTTGTTTCCATAAGTTAGCTATTATAAATAGCGCTGCAAAGAACAAAGGAGTACATGTATCCCTTTAAATTAGTGCTTTTGTATTCCTCAGATAGATAGTGAGGGGAATTGCTGGAAAATATGACATCTATTTTCAGTTTTTTGGGAAACCTACATACTGCTTTCCGTAGGAAAAGACTGTCACCAACAGTGTTTGAGGGTTCCTTTGTCTCCATACTCTTTCCAGAACTCCTTGTTTCTGGTGGTTTTGATATGGGCCATTCTCAGGGGTGTGAAGTGGTATCTCACTGTGGTTTTGATTTGCATTTCTCTGATCATAAGTGATGAAATTTTTTTTCATGTGCCTGTTGGCCATCTGTATATTTTCTTTGGAATACTAACAATTTAGATCTTCTGCCTATTTTTGATAGGGTTATTTCTATTTTTGTTGTTGAGTTGTGTGAGTTCTTTGTAGTTCTTAGCTAGTAACCCCTTGCCAGATATATTAAGTGCAAATATTTTCTTCCATTCAGCAGGATGTAATATCTTTTTAATGATAGCTTCTTTCACTGTGCAGAAGCTTTTACGTTTGATGTGGTACCATTTGTTTATTTTTTATTTTGTTACCCTTACCATTGAGTTAAGTCCCTACAGACATTATACTTAATCAAACGTCATAGAGTGTTTTGCCTATTTTCTTCTATGTATTTTATGGTTTCAAGTCTTATGTCCAGTTTTTAAATCAATTTTTGAATTGATTTTTGTGCATGGCTTGAGAAAGTGGTCTAATTTTATTCTTTTGAATGTCCTGTCCAGTTTACCCAACACCATTTGTAGAAGAGACTTTTATTTCATTATTGTATGTCCTTGGTTCTTTTATTGTAAATTGATTAAACATATTAAGTGTGAGTTTATTTCTGGGTTCTCAATTCTATGACATTTTTCTGTTTGTCTGGTTTTATTTCATTGCCATACTGTTTTGATTGTTATAGATTTATAGTATGGCTTAAAGTCTGGAAATATGATATTGCCTTTCTTCTTTTTTTGTCAGGGTTTCTGTGGCCATTCAGGGCCTATTGTGGTTCCATACAAAATTCAGTAATGTTTACTCTATTTCTTTGAAGACTATCATTTAAACTTTGATGGGGATTGCATTGAATCTGTATAATGACTTTTTCAAATGGCCATTTTCATTCATTCATTTCATTCATTTTCAAATGGCCATTTCAACAATTCTTCTAATACATGAGCAAGGAATCTTTCCATTTGTTTGTGCTTCTGTTACTTTTAATATCATTTTATATTTTTCTTTGTATGGGCCCTTCACTACTTGTTCAGTTTACTGTTAGGTACTTATTTTTTATATAATTATCAATGGTATTGTTTCCTTTTTCTCTTCCTCTTTTAGCTTATTGCTTGCATATGGAAAGGCAACTGATCTTTGTGTATTAATTTTTGTAGGTAATGTTACCTTCTGAAGAACAGGTCCTGAAGAGCACAGTTTTACTTTCAAACAAAGAGAGGACACTTCTCTTCCAAGATGGTATAGCCTGAAAGATACCCTTGTCCCTTCTAACTCAGTTGCTTCTGCTTCAGCTATTACCACCTTCTGCGTTCCTAATTACACATATTCTGCCATACAGCACCTCTTGCACGATAGTCTTCTATGACAGGTTGCTCTTCTAGTGCGTTTCACTGTTTGTAACTGAATTCCTTTGGAATATTTTCCTGTCCCTTGCCCCAAGATGTCTCACACACCAGGAGTATTGAGGATATTTTATTTATTCATCTGTCTATCTATCTATCTATCTATCTATCTATCTATCTATCTATCTATCTATCTATCTATCTATCTAACAAAGCTGGGATGTAGGCCAGAGGTGCAGAGGGGTAAGAAGATTCACCAGAGTTTAAATGGGGAGCAGAACAGGTGGACTGACTGAAATACACTGCTGAGAGGAGCAGTGGGCGAGACAGGAGAGGTCTGCTGTGCCATGTGGGTTAGCTCCCTGGCGGGGGATCAAACTCGTGCTGCAGTGGCTACTGATTGCTTCATAGTGCTGAGACTTAATCCCTTGTACCACCTGGGAGGCCCTGAGGATTTTTTTTCTCTTGAGTGCTTCTGTGGCCCTCTGGCTGGAGGCTTAGTACCTTCATCCAACCACAACACATTCGTGAGCATTCAGGACATACTTAATAGACTACTGTCACCTTTATAACTGTATGAAATCAGTACAGTCGTTCTCTCTCTCCCAAACATCATGATTTTCTCATTTATGAAGCAATCATATGCCCAGCAGAAAAGTAGAGTTGAATTGGTGAGAGAGAAAGTATGTTTTGAAGATGGAAAAAAAAGAAAGGGAGTTACTGGGGGAAAAGAGGAGGTAAGAATGCTCAGCTAAGAGATGGAAAAGCCAGTTCTCAAGGGGAGAAAGCAAGGAATTATTCCTACTCTAAGCAGTGGCTCAGAGCACCTCTAATTCTGGGTCCCTTGCAATTTTGAGTGTGCTAGCCCCTGTATTCCATGCCATCCCTAAAATCCATTGCCTGATAGAGTTACCTGTTTTGACTCACGGAAGTTGAGGCACTTATTCCATGTTACGAACTTAACAAGAGATTAGCCAGACTCAAGTCCTGGGGGTCCTAATAGCTAACATTCTCCTTTTTTATCAGTAATAGCCAATGTAGAATATGACCCCAAATCAAAGCAGTCACTACCACCCTCTCATGACCCCAGGAGCCACATCAGTTGGACACGAATGTACAAAGTTTATTTATAAGTCAAAGGCTTGTTAGCTTCATTGCTATCTCAGATCCATTTGTAGGACATTTTAATTGTCAACTCCACATCCCAGTGAGACTGATTATGGTACCTGAGAGAACTCCTTCCTCTGTTAGCTTGTGTTCCTATGATCCTTCGGAACTTTTGTTAAATATCTTGTCCCCACAGGGAATGCCAAAATTTGTTTTGATACTTTTCTCAGTTGGGGATATCATAAAAAACACCATAAAGGGAGCCTCCCTGGTGGCACAAGTGGTTAAGTCTCTGCCCAATGAAGCTATCCACACATGAGGATATACATGACATGTATATTTATGACATGTATATAAATATACATGATATTTATGACATGAGGGAATACAATAAGATCAGCACCTATCAAATTATTGATACTCCTTCAGCCCCAAGACTAGCATGGACAGTAAAACCAAGTGTTCTCCACACATAGTATCCAATGAAGAGGCTAACGGAGGCCACCATCTAGTCCATGAGGGACATACAAATGCACCACTGTGGGCTCACACGACACTGCCTCTCAGCTACACCACTCATCCCATCTTCTGTGGCAGTAAGCGGCAGAACATGGCTCTCAATACTTTCATGCTCTACCCCCGACCCCTGCCCCTGGGCATACCTTAAGACCACCTGCCTTTCTACTCGCTTCTATTTCCATATATGGTATGACGAAAATAAAATTTTGGTCACAAATTTTATTTGATGAAATCTTTAGACCTCCTCCCCCCCAAGGTATATTCACACATAAGTGACATGCATCTGAAGAGGTATGCATCTATACCTCTGAACCATATGCAGTGCTATAAATCAAAGCAACCTCAATTAAAAAATACAAAATAAATAAAAATTATTTTATATAAACTGGTAAGAATACATATATAGATATGCATATGCATGCATTTGTGTGTTTGCAGACACACATTATGTATATATATAGATTCTCTATACGTACAGATATCCTAGTGGTTCTACTTCTCTGATGGAAGCCTGATCAGAAATCATACTGACACAGTGCAACAGCCAGGTCTGATCTCAGGTATTTGCACCATAGATATGCACACATATACACTCAACAATTCAGAGGGCAGTGGGGCAGGGGGTTCTCCTTTAAACAGGCTGAGACTGAGGAACCTGTGCAATATTTGGGTGGATGAGTCAGGGACAATAGGAGGGATGTGGGATTTCCATGAAGTAGATGCTTAGGAAAGGGAAAAATCAGTGTGGACAGGTTGGGACTAGAAACCAGTTTCATGGTGGTGAGACTTGATTTAAGTCTCAAAGGTCAGTAGAAGTTGGTTAAATGTGTTGAAAGGGAGGGCATCATGGATGGGGAAATAGCAAGAGGAAGGAGCAGGATCTGAGGCCATCAGCCAGAATGGTTCAATACCCAGGGGGGTATTGATTATATGGCCATTGCAATCTATCCAGGTTTGTGAATTATATCTCCCCAAGGATGCAGTGGGCTCTGAGCACTGTGTATTGCAGCTGGTAGAGTCAGTTTCTATTTTAAATAAATTCACCATGTCTCAAACGTTTTGTGAGCATCTACTCTATGGCCACATTGTGCTGGACACAATGAATATGAATAAAACCCTGGAAAAATCGGTGATGCACAAACATATAGATACTCAATATATTTTCATTAAATTGGATTGAATGGAACTCTTGTGTAAAGAACATGAATGACTCTGCATTCCTGATTCCATTTAAGCTAATTATGAGAATGAAATAATGAAATTTCGGTCAATTTATTCACCCAAGCATCTCCTCCATCCATTCACCAAAGGATGCTACACCTACCTATTACTCATCTATCTCCATCAATCATCTATTCTTCTTTTCTTAAATGGGAGGCCAGGATTGGAGCAACCTATGAAATGATCTATATATAAACAACAACTGAAAGATAAAAGCTGATATAAAGAAAGTGGAGAGAAACTTTGAGTGTCTGGTTTAAAAACAACTGAGGCAAGAAGATAAAAGAAAGAGACACACATTTGGTCATCTAGTCTGTAATACCTGAAGAGAGAAGGCATACAAATTGGACGAGATAGACTTTCATGTAGAGAGAGGATTTATTGTGTTAGGAACGTGTAAGGACACCGGGGCACATAAAAGACACCATCTTCCACTGTGGTTCTACAAAGCAGAGAAATGCTCCTCAGATGTTCCTCCTATCGACCCTTTATAAAGGCCAGGGACATAACATTAAATCTTATTTCAGCACAGGCTTTGTCTGTGGCAAACTAAAATAATAGCATTGCAATCTGATGATTGGACTCAGAACAGAATGGAGCCTAAAGAACCAAGGAAGAGCCAGGTATTTGACTATTAAGTTCAGATCGTCAAATTTATTTATCTCTAGAGAGAGATCAGAATGGTCTCTTCATCTCTGAAATACATGGGCATCCCTCAGAACTTGTTCTATTCCTTCTGGGAGAGTCTTCCTCCTTTTCCCAAAGCTAAGAGCTGAAACACTGTGCCAAGGTCACTCAGCTTAAAAAAGAAGTCCTGTGATCACTCCCTTCCTCAGACTGTAGGAAAACTTGGGAACTCCTCAAACAACAGTGCCTCAAGTTCTAGGGTACAGGGAAGATACATTTCCCCACCAATAGCCGCTTGCTTGCGCTAGAGTTGGTCCAGGGCACAGCCAACCTCCCGGCAGGCTTTGGCCTCACTTTGCTCAGCAACTGCACAGTAGTTTCAGGCACATAGTGTCAGAGCACTAGCCATGCTGGTGCCCAGAGTCCATCCTACACTCAGGGCAAAGCTTGGGGAAGTAAGATAACTATCTGGAGCTGTGAGTGGTGAAACAAGAGTCCACAGCCTGGAGGCTATTTTGTCCATCATCTTGGGACAATTCACCGAACACCTGCTGCATAAGCAGAGCTGGGGGTGGGGAGCAGAGGAACAGGAAGGAAAAGGAACATGAAAGACACCAAAGAAATAAAGAAGGTGAACCCAGACCTTCAAGATTATTCAAAGGTGTCTAGAAAAATGCTGATACCATCTGAAAGGATAGGACACAACGCAAAGGCCACTGGGTACAAGTGCACGCAACGTGGTCCCAGCTGGGAGGATTGTGATCACAGACCCCTGTGCTCTCAAGCTTCTCATATTTATTTATTTATTTTTCTCTTTTTCTTTATTTATATATATTTGACATCACTTGTAATCCCCATGTATTCCCCATCACCATATCACCAGTGCACCATCACCTCAGTCCCCCGTGCTCCCATCTGCCCTTCACCCTTCCCCTCTCCCCTCCCCACCAAGTGTCCCCAATTTGTCCTTGTCTTTTCATTTTTGGTTTTAGTTGTGTCTTTATTGTTATTATTATTATTATTATTCTTTCCTTGATCCTTATTTGGTTCCCTTATATTCCTCCTAGGGGAGGAACCTTCTGGTATTTTTCTTTTCAGGCTTTTCATATTTATAAGGCAGGAAGAGTAACGAGTCTGCAAGTTTACTGAATTGAGGAGAGGAGTGTATGACACTGTGTTGAGAAAGTAGAGAAAGGCTACCCCCTGGAAATGACATTGTAAACATATGATTATTGATTTTAAAAATCTTACCTCTTAAGTTGCCCTGCTTTGATTTCCAGTTACCAAGGTCAACAGTGCCAAGCTTACTCTGGAAGTGCCCTCGCCCCCCAAGAAGCAGGCATGTTCCCACCTTTCCTCCTCAACACCATCTATCAGCCACTCCTGTCTCCATTGCCTTTATTTATGCCTCTCTAGACTTTCACACAAAATGTATCTGATCTTCACATCTAGGCTCACACTAAGCAAGGTACCCAGCCCCCTGCCTTCTCACCAGGTGACTTGCTCTGTCCTTGCATATACTTGAGGTCATAGTCTCTTCCTTAGACACTGCTTCCATCAGAGAAATCCTACTTGTCTCAGTTCTTCTCAGCTCCCCTCTTCATCTCAATATTTAAAATATTCCCTTTTACACTCAATGCAAAAAGTAGTATAAAATAATAAAATATATGAAAAAACACTATTATAGTACTAATACAGATATCACATGCTGTATTTATACTGTATATTATGCAACATATACATACTATGTATGCTTTATACATGTCAGTATATACATGTTATATATTATAATACCACACCACATAATATAAAATAATTTCTTATTTTGTTCTCAGAGAAACTCACTAAGGTCAGTATTATTATTACTTCCATGTTGCAATTGAGGAAACTAAGAGTTAGAATAGTTTCAGTAATTTGTGCAAATCTATTCAGCTAGCAAATTGTGCAGCCATGATGTTCACTCAGGGAAGGAAAGTCACGATTCTTGCTGTTTTCCCACTAATTTTTGTAATTCTGTAATGATAGCTTAAGTATGTCTATAGTGATTTTTTTGCATTGGTATTACCTCTATTCAGTCGTGAGATATTTGTGGGCAAACTGTGCATGTGTGATGTTGGGTATATGTGTATATATGTTGCGTGTGTACATATACACTTACATGCACATGTACATATACAGCACAAAAGTGCTGTCTTCTTAACCAAATTATCAGTTTTCCTGGGTGGAAACCAAATCTACAACATTAGATTGAGAGCTCCCGAAAGACCACACATGTGCCACTAGACAGGGTAGAGAGTCCGAGGTGAAATGATGTAGAAGGACCTGTAGGAGTGACCGTTCTACACCTTCAGCTGTTGTCCCTCCCACTGATTGCAGGATCTCTCAGGAACTTTTGAGCCTTGGCATTTGTTCAGCTGGAGGCAAATATAAAATACAGAGTATCTGTTAAAAACAGTACAAAGTATGCTAGTATCTAATGAAAGTGTTGCCTGTTGTGACAATATAATTAAATTGAATGTTTGTTGAAGAAAAGGACAGTAAGAGGATGTGTGAGTGAATGAGTGTGTGTGTGTGTGTGCGTGAGAGTGTATGAAATTGGATTTTGCAGCAAAAGAAATTTTCTGATGTCTCTGTTGTAAGTTTGATTTCCTATGTCTCTGGGCCAGTCTTGCCATGTCTGTCTGTCTTTGCTTTCGCCATTGAAAATTCAGAAATGATATTAATTCAGAAATAATAAAAATTCAGAAATTTCTTTCACCTTCTGATGGTTATTGCATCTGAAAAATTGAAAAAGTACTTAACAGATAGCAGGTATTTTATGTACCACCTATTCAATAAATAAATGCTAGAAAGCTCCCTCTTCCCAGCCTTGCAAACCAAGGAACACAGATATGGGTGGGATGCAAGCCTCTTCTTTCCTTGTATCTTCTCCTGTGCTCATGGCCCACAGCTTGTGGGCAAGCTGTGCATGTGTGGTGTTGGGTATGTGTGTACACATATTGCGTGTGTACATATACATTTGTGCACAGAAGTGCTGACTTCTTAATCAAATTATCAGATTTCCTGGAAACCAAATCTGCAACATTAGATTGAGAGCTGCCGAAAGACTCCCCACTCCTCACAGCTATAGGTTCGGGCCCCTTTGCCTCAGCACTAGCGTTCTGCACTGCTCACCTAATTTATTACTCAGGGTCTGGTTGTCACTGTTGAAATCCACCCTGTACTTCTGAGTCAGAATACTCTACTCAAAATGCAGCTCTCTATTTCAATTCCTGGCCTTCACTGGATCCTCATTACTTGACAATAAAGCACAAAGTCTTTTTTTCAGGCTTTCTCTTTTTTTACTGTAGTAACACTCCATTATACTATCACATGAGTTTCCGATGCATCTCATTAAAAAACAATGTGCATGTACGCTACATTAAGTTCACCAAAAGTCCAATTCTATCCATCACCATACAATTACTATCCAAACTGAGCCCTTGACACATTTAGTGAATATTTTTGGAAACTTACCAAATGTAAGTATAGACTTTGTACTGGGATTGTTGGAGGAACCCCCTTGTGGCTCCTGGTGACCACCCAACCTCAGCATAGGTCAGGCTGGACACACTGGTAGGTTTTAGTTTTGAAAACAATTATGGTATTGACAACAACCAATCAGGTTCAAGCTCCCACCAGCACCAGTCAAGTTCAAGCTCACACCAGTGCCAATTAAGTAAAAGGGACCAATCAGGTTTGAAAGGCAGGGACCCTGAAGGGGATATAAGTTAGCCTTCAGGAGGCTTCAAGGAACAGACTCATCAGGATTTTCTCCTGGGAAGATCTTGAGAGACCTTTGCAGGCCTTCAAGACCTTCGTATCTGATCTCTGCTCCAAACCACCACTTGACCGCTGCTCCTGCCTCTGGCTCTGCCTCTGATATCACCTGGTGACTGGTGCTACTGGTCTATGCCCAACATCCTTGAGCGAGCTGTACACTGTGCCTGGTCCCCTGTACCTATCCCTTCAAATAGAGCTGTCTGCCACCAACTTGTGCCCGGCCTCTCTCTAAGAGCTGTAATGCCATTACCTGATTCTAACTCTTTTCCTTCATCCCAATTTATCTTTCTCACCTCTTTGTAAATAAATTCTGTTGTTTGTTGCACCCAAGTCTGAGTCTTGCCCTCCAATTATAGTTGTGAGTTCATGGGTGAGAACCCACCAGCCATAACATTTGCCCCCAAACCCTCAGCTTTGTTTCAGAATCAAGTATAAAAAACAAGTTAAAAAGCAAATTAAATGGCTTCAAGTTATTTAGGTTCACGTATTGGGAACGTGTGATATGATGTTTTGGCTAAGTGCTATGTGGAATATGCTGAGTGCTGGAAAATTGGTATTCAACCAGCCTGCAGCATCAGGAAAAGCCTTCTGGAAAAAAGACATATCATTAGTGCCTCCCAGACAACTCGGTCTACCTACCTCCCTTTGCATTTTTATGTTTTCTTTTAGATTGAAAGTCCTTGTCTTATCTATACCTCCAAAAATGTATACTTCTTTTAAGAATAATTCAAATGCCATTTTGTCATCCATGATTCTTTCCTGAATTTCCTAATTTGAAGAATCTTTTTTTTCACTCCAGATGAAGTCTGTACATTATCTCTTATGACTATTTACCTTGTTTCATTCCATTTTTATTATAGTTAATTGACATAATTGTCTTGACACCCCCCAAATCTATGTTCAGCTCATTATTTATTTCTTAGCATAGAGATTTATAGGATGGTTCTGATGAGGTTCAAATTATTTGCTTTGTCTTTATGTCCCTAATTTATATCCCTTTAAGTCCAGGAGTTGCTCAGAATTAATTTTTTTTTAAAGATTTATTTATTTATGCATACAAGCACTGGGGTACAGGCCAGAGGTGTGGGGGGTGAGAGGATTCACCACAGACAGAGCGGGG
>JAGFMF010011937.1:2847188-2991680 GCA_019455555.1 Galemys pyrenaicus | reverse complement strand
CACAGCAGGAGAGGTCTGCTGCACCATGTGGGTCCCCTCCCTGGCCGGCAGCAGGGATCGAACTCGTGCTGCAGTGGTTGCGGTTTGCTTCACAGTGCGCTGCCCAACCCACTGCGCCACCAGGGAGGCCCTCAGAATTAATTTTAACAAGAGTTGGAACAAGGCTTGCTGAGCTTAATGAATACAGTGTCCGGTTAGCTCAGACCCTGGGCTTTAACAGGCTGAGGTCATAAAGGACACTGTGGAGCCCAGTGACATTGGCCATGTGCTCTGGTCTCAGTCTGAGACCAGACTTATGGTATTCATATTTCAAGTATGAACCCTTGGTCACCAAGACATCCTTTGGCATGAGAATGGATAAACCTGGGGAAGTACTGAGTAGGGAAGAAGCTTCAGAATTTCATGAAGACAGACATATATCAAGAGAGTAAAATAGAGTCTAGAAATAAATCCACACATATATGGTCAATTATTTATAACAAAAGAACCAAGAATATACAATGATGAAAGGACAGTTTCTTCGATAAGTAGTATTGATAACTATGGATATAAGTATAAGTATGGATATAAGTATGTATAAAAGAATAGAACTGGACTACTATCTTAAACTGTAAACTAGAACTGATTACAGACTTAAATGTAAGATCTAAAACTATATCTATAGAAGAAAATATAAACAATAAGCTCCTTGATATCTGTCTTGGAGATGAGTTTTTGGATCTGCAAAGGCAACAAAAATAAAAATAAGTGAGACTACATCAAACCAAAAATCTCTGCAGAGCAAAGGAAACAATCAACAAAGTGAAAAGTCAACATTCTGAATGGGAAAAGTATTTGGAGGTCACATATCTGATAAAGGGTTAATATTCAAAATATGCAACTTAATAGCAAAAACCAATCCATTTAAAAACTGGCAGAAGGTTTACATATAATTTTTTTCCTCAAGGACAACACACAGAGAGCCAAAAGGCACATGAAAAAATGCTCAGATGACATCACCAAGATGGTGAAATTGGTTGCTCAGGGTCATATCCCCATGAGAATGACAGTCAGCACTGGATGCAGAACCCTTAGTCAGGATTCCTTTGAGGACTTCACCCCACCAAGAGGAAAGCCTGAAGTTCCTCACTCTATTTCCCCATCTATCCATAAATCCACCTTGTAAGGTATCAAGGTATCCTTATGACCACATGTCATGTACCTCTTGTTGCAAAAAAGTTGTTCATTGCTAGAGTAAAATCAGAATACAAAAAAAAAATCCATATTTGCAATAACTCTCCTGTATACTTTTATGAACCAAGCTTCCTCCCTCTTTATGGAGGACACCATCAGTGACCTACTGCAGGGTAAATGGAAAAGTGATCAGGTTTTTCCACCCTCCTGCAACTGGTGTCGATGATGGACACCTGTGGGCCTGCACACAAGCCTAACTGGGCATGTGCAAGTGGGTACACCTGGGCTTAGACATGGGCATACAAGGGCGGCGTCATGAGGACACCAACAAGAGGAGGAGAGGCAAAGAGGGAAAGGTGGAAGCAGCAGCAACAGAAAAAGAAGAAGCAGCCCAGTGAGTGCAGATGCGCCTGGGACTAGGAGGCCTGCCAGCCTCCTGCCCCCCACCCCCCAGCACACCTGCCTGCCATGTACCTGGTCACCTCTGATAATAAAAGCCTGATGTAGGGTAAATGGAAAAGTATCCGGCTTTTCTGCCCTCTCGCCATTGGTGTAATGATGGACACCTGCGGTGCTGCACGCATGCCTAAGTGGGCATGCGCAAGTGGGTACACCTGGTTTAGACACCGGCGTATAAGGGCAGCGTCACGAGGACACCAGTAGAGCAGCAGAACAGCAGGGGAGCAGGCAAATGGAAAGAGAAAGAAAGGAGAGAGAGCGAGCCGAGAGAGGGAAGATGTGCCAGGGGCTAGGCGGCCTGCCAGCCTCCTGGCCCCCCAGCACCCCTGCCTGCCATGTACCTGGTCGCCTCTGATAATAAAAGCCTAAAAAAACACTGAGGGTTCCAAGACTCCTTCCTTGACCTGTCTGCCCAGAATCTACAAGAACTTGCTCTGTGCCCTTCCTTGTACCACACCTGAAAAAGCCACTGAGGGCCCCAAGACTCCTCCTCCCGCCTGCTCGGAATCATTAGGAACCTGCCCTGTGCCTTCCCAGCACCACACCTACCCAGACTCACCTGGGCTACTTTTCCTTATACCCCTCACTCCCTTAGGCTTCAGGGAGCCTCTCTGACAGCCTCTTAGGAGAGTATCCTGGAAATAGAATTACTTGTCTGAACACCCAGAGATATTCAAATGTTTGTCCCTGGGGTCAGCTCTGAGCCAGTGAGGTTAGTGGCTGTGTAGAGTATCGAAGTCCAGTGGACCTGCCTCTATTTGAAATGACTTGACAGCATGATGCACTCCAGAAGTTCCCTGTGGGCTCAGACTGCAGCTACTTCACATGGAATGTCTCCTGAAGTCATAACCTTATTTCCTTTTTTCCTTTCTTTCCCATCCTTGACCTGATGCACCTGGTGTACACACCCATATTCTCTTTCTAGTTTCTCCTGAGAGTGCTTCCTCAATAAATTAGTAAATGTACAGCCCAGGGTCTGCTTCTTGAGGACCCAACCCAAGACACTCTCTAACTCTTGTCTGACATATAGAATGAGTCAGAATCACCGATCCCTAGAGTCAGGAGGGTACCCAGATTCATCCTTCCAGGGATGATATGACCAAACACTGAGCGGTCTGATAGAAAAGGACTTCTGAGTCTAATAAAGGTGGGTAAGTAATGGGAGTTAGACACTAGCCATGTCACTTAGAAAAGTTATTGAGTTTCTCTGAGATTCAGTTCACCAATCTAAAATGGGGTGGGGAGCTGAAGAAGGGATGGGGGAGGGTGGTGTTATGAGCTATACTATTGTAGGGTCAGGAAGGCAGCACAGAGTAAGTTCAGGATGGTTCTAGCAGACCGGGGGGGAGGGGGGTGGTAAAGGAAGGAGTCTTGGAGCCCTCGGTGGCTTTTTATACTTTTATTAGTAGAGGTACATGGCAGGCATGGGTGTCAGGGGGCCAGGAGGCTGATAGGCCTCCCAGCCCCCAGCGCATCTCACCTTCTTGGCTGCTTCCTCTCTCTCTCTCTCTCTCTCTCTCTCTCTGCTGGTTGGTCTTGCTGCTCGCATTGGTACTGGCTGCTGCTGATTGGTACTGGTGTCCTCATGACGCCGCCCATATAAGCCCGTGTCCAAACTCAGGTGCGCCCACTTGCACATGCCCACCTAGGCATGTGCGCGGCACCACAGGTGTCCATCATTACACCAGTGGCGGGAGGGTGGAAAGAACTGATAGTTCTCTGACCCTACAACAATGTCCTCCTAAAATTTAGATGTTGAAACCTTAACTCCTAGTACCTAAAGTGTGACTGTATTTGATAGTAAATACAGGGATGAGATGAGCTCACATTAATGGGATTTCATCCAATATATTTGGTGCCCGTATATGAATGCGGTTAGGAAACAGACATACACAGAGGGAAGATCAAGGGAAAGCACAGGAGAAAGTGGACTCTAACTGCCAAGGAGAGATGTGTCTGAAAAACCAACCCTGCCAACACATTGCTCTTGGACCTGTAGCCACCACAACTGTGAGAAATAAATTTGTTCTTTTAGCCACCCAGTCTTTGGTGTTTTGTTGTGGCAGCCCTAGCAACCGAAGAAAGGTGGGAATAACAATATCTCACTGACAGGTTCATTGTGAGGTCTGAGTAAGAACAATGTGTTTCAGGATATCTGGGACAGTCATGGCTAGTACTTAGTGGAAGCTCAATAAGTGGTAACAAGCTCCCTTCCAGTCCCTCCACTCTGCTGCACTTCTCTCACAGAGCTTATCACGTATGACTTCTGTAATGTGGCACACAGGTGTGCAAGTGTGGGTGTGTTTCCTCTGCTAAAATGCAAACTCCTTGGAGATGGGGATTTTCTTTCAACAACTTTAATCCTTATATCCATAGTGCCAAGCTCATCAATACTGTGTGAGTGCAAAGTTCATACTCTCAAAAAGGAGAAACTAAAGCGGCCTCCCTGGTGGCACAGCGGGTTAAGCAACGCACTACGAAGCAAACCACAGCCTCTGCAGCATGAGTTCGATCCCTGGCCCCCAGGGAGGTGACCCACATGGTGCAGCAGGCCTCGCCTACCTCGCCCGCTGCTCCCTTCAGCAGTGTATTTCAGTTGATCTGTCTATTCTATTCCCCACTGTCTCTGGTGAATCCTCTCACCACCCCACACCTCTGGCATATACCCCAGTGCTTATATGAATAAATAAATAAATCTTTAGAAAAAAAATGGAGAAACTAAGCTGGGGAAGGGAAGTGACTTAATCAAGGACACTCAGTGACACAGAGACTGAGCCAAGGAAAAGTATATCAGGGATCAGACTCCCTGTTGAGTGCTCTTCTCTCTCTTTGCTGTGTCTCAGCACCAATAGCAGAATATTCAGAAGTCAATTATCTTATTTCACAGGAAGTGGCAGCTGTAATCTCCTGTCTCCCTCTCTGCTGAGGCTCCAAGCTCACTTCTCTGAAGTCTGTAAACAGAGAGCCTCTCTTGGGCCTCTCTGAAGACAGCTAACCTAGGAGCAGATCGAGTTACTGCCCTCTGATGACTTGCCTTCAAGCCAAAGGAGCGCATGCCATCCACACTAACAGCCGCAGAAATCACTTGGCAAATCAAATCTGTTAAAATTCAGTGCCAGGCTACCCAGGCCTGGAGGGCACAAGAGCTCTCCATAAGTGTGCTCTGCCCTCCTCCAGGCTCAAGTCCTCCTGGTAGAGATGTTGGCAGGGGGAGAGTGGCAAGACAGACTGTGAACCGAGAATCCCTTGGATGTGATCCCTGGCATGGGGTTAGGACGGAGGTTGCAAACTAGCAGTTTGCGAGCCAGATCATTTTTAAAGAGTCCTTATCACTTGAGATCTATTAAAGTCTTACAGATGACATGTGATGTCTGTCAGCTGCTTCAAAGAAGTTCAGGATGGGATGGGAAGTGGGTAGGGACCCAATGAGTCAAGGTGGGTATGTGTTCTCTGCTAAAGACCTGGAAGTACATTATCTGATTTTCCTTTTGTGTGTAGATGTTTGAAATACTCCATACTGAAAAGCTGAACACATTTTACTTAGCAAGTGTGTTAAGTAATGTTACATGGCATGTTTGATACCGCAGTGTTGAGAAAGACCTGCTGTAATGTTGCTCCTTGGCTCACACCTGGGAACTTGGCTGCGTGACAGATCTTACACGGTTAGAAAACACTCCTTGACTGGGAACGGGTCTCCTGTGCCTTGACTGTCTCTGTGTGGAGCCCCGTGAATCCTTTTGGTGAATCTTCAAATGTGAGTGTAGAGGCAGCAAGGCACAGAGCGGGTTTTCCATGATTCCAGCAGATGTGTGAAGGAGTCGTCTCTCGGTGGCTTTTTCAGGCTTTTATTGCTCTTTATATCAGAGGCGACCAGGTACACAGCAGGTAGGGGAGCAGGGGGTGGGGAGGCAGGAGGCTGGCAGGCCTCCTAGCCCCTGGAGCATCTTCACTCTCTGGGCTTTCTAGGCTCTGCTCTCCTTCTGCTGTCTTCCCTTCTGTGTATGCTCTCTTTTGTCTTCTCTCTCTCTTCTGCTGGTGGCCTCATGTCGCCATACTTATACGGCTGGTGTCTCAGCCCAGGTGCACCCAGTTGCGCATGCCCACACCCTGTTTGAGAGGCCTGCCATCAGGCATGCATGCAGGACCGCAGGTGTCCATCATCACAGCAATGGCGGGAGGGAGGAAAAGTGATCACTTTTCATTGACTCTATAGTGGGGACTCCCCAGGGCCCCGACACAATAAATTTCATTTTTTAAAAAGGAGGTCTTTACATAATATTCTGAATTTCCAGTTTCTCCTGAAAAAGCAAAAAATCCAGCCACCTTGGATTTTTACCTGGAGTTGAGCCTGGTCAATTCCATTTCAAGTAGCTGCCATGCGGACTACTTTGGTTCTTTATATTTTCTGCCTGGCCCCTGCAAGTATTTAAGTTTTATACCCTTGAGCAGGAGGAGGGGATTTTCACATCACAAATGTAGGTTCCGGCAGCTGTGTTCATTAAGAGGCATTGACTCACTGTCCATTAATGGTCCTTCGGGACCCTGCAAATCCAACAGATACAGAAAATATTTACAAAGAACTGGAGTTAACTAGGCTTGTGCTAGTAATATTAACAACAATAACATCGATTGTTTACTTGTTCTGCGCGAGACTTGACCTGCATCAGTCCTAATCCTGGCATCACCTGTGAGGTAGAGATTATGATCGCCATTTCCCAAGGTCATTCATTCTGTCTACTGGGTGTCTGCACCAGGTGCAGGCAAAGTCCTAGGCAGTGGAAAGACAGGGGCAACTAAGACAATGCTCAGCTTGCATGGTCCTATATTTTTGCCTGCAGAAATGGAAAACAAATTAATAAATGAATAAATAGTAGCAGTATCAGGCAGTGGCAAGTAAGGTAGAGTAAAAAAAAAAATCAAGCCAGTGAAGGACTGTGGTGGCAGCAAGGGGCACAAGCAAGTTCTCGATGATTCAGGCAACGGGGTAAAGGAGGAGTCCTGGAGCCCTCGGTGGCTTTTGTGCTTTTATTATCAGAGGCGACCAGGTACACGGCAGGCAGAGGAGCCCTGGTGCATCTTCATTCTCTCAGCTGCTTTTCTGCTTCTTCTCTTCTGCCGCTTCCGCTCTGCTGCTCTCATTCTGCTTGTACTCCTGGCGTCCTCGTGACACCACACTTATAGGCCCTTGTCTAAGCCCAGGTGCACCCACTTGCGCGTACCCATTCAGGCATGCGTGCAAAACCACAGGTGTCTATCATCACACTAATGGCAGGATGGCAGAGAAGCCTGATAACTTTTCTCTGGCCCTACAAGGACCAAGGGGAGGGGGACTTGGGGAATGTGTGGCCAAGAAGGACTTTTCCAAGAATATAGCATTTGACCAAGGAAATGAATGACATAATTAATACTGATAGAGTATTGCAAAGTCCTGAGGGAAAGAACTACCCAAGATTGGGGCCTCCCTGGTGGCACAAGAGGTTAAGTGGCAGCACTATGAAGCATACACTTTGAAGCCACTGCGATACGAGTTTGATCCCCGGCCAGGGAGGTGACCCACATGGCACAGCAGACCTCTCCAGCCTCTCCGACTGCTCCCCTCAGCAGTGTATTTCAGTGGATCCACCTGTTCTGCTCCCCACTCTGTCTCTGGTGAATCCTCTCACCCCCTGCACCACTGGCCTATAACCCAGCTCTTATGTGCATAAATAAACAATTTTTTTAATAAACAAATCTTTAAAAAAAAGAGCTTCCCAGGGTTGGAAATAGCATGTGCGAGGTCCGAGAGGTCCTAAAGCAGCAGTGAACTTGGCTTATCTGATTTGTTGGAGTTTTGTGTGTAAGAGAACGGAGAGGTCAGCAGTAGCTGGTTTATGAGACTCCTGTAGGCCACAGCAAAGCCGTTGGATAATGTTCTGTGTGAAATTAGAAAATATCGGCATGTTTCGACCAGGATGTGGAAACTGAGACTCAGAGTCAGTGGATAACACTATCTATAAGTAACAGACTAGGAATTCAGTCTCACTTCTGTCTGACTCCATAGGGAGTACAGGTCCACACCATTCTAAAGGCACAACACAGGAACCTCTCAGAAAGTTCTCTGAGTCATGAAAACACAACCAAAGTCTTGGCTTCCCTCTTCCCTGGCATCCACCCTCATAACATGATACATGGAAACCTGTTGGCCTGAGAAAGCAGCATCTATTACATTTACTCATTTGGCCAAGATCAAGTGTAGGTGGATGTATCTTTATGGTCATTAAAATCAGTAATTAGTATGTACCACCTGGATCCCTTCATGACAACTTGTATGTAAATACAGTTTTTTGTCAATTAAATCACTTGAAATTCACTGATGTGCTTGTTATTGAAAGAACCTGAGAGAAAGACCAAGTTAAGAAGAAAAGAATCATTGTGTAATGTAAATGACAACTTTCTATCGTCTTTCCTCCCCTGGATTATGGTTTCCGTACACGAGGTTTTCTTAAGCAGAGAATGCCTAAGTTACCAGTGTCGGCATCACTGTAATTTCTTGCCATTATTAAAATGTATATCATTAGATATGGCACGATAAGCTTTACATGTGATTAAACTCCTCTGTTCCTGGTTGAGAAGTTTCTACACTGAAGAGACCTCACCCATCAAAGTGAATTTACACAACTCTGTGGGATTTCAATCCTCTCCTCACTGTCATGTTAAAATAGTCCTCCTGAGACACTGGACACTGGATTCCTTTAGTCTTCTATCTGAATTTTATTTGGCCAAGAGGACTCCCCCAGGAAGCAAATGTAGGTGTGTTCTCAGTGCGCAGATGATCAAAGAGAGAAACCAACTTTTGTGCCAGAGACTCTTGATTATCCAGGGGCGATGATCCAATGTGTGGATTAGCTGGGCCTCTTGGCCTTCCCTGATTTCACTGATCATTAGCCCATGGCCCCCTTGGGCCAGGAAGATAAAAGGAGTGCCAGGCAAAGCGGTCCAGTGGCTTCTTGGCGAGTCTGTAAAAGGGGGCAGGGCAGAGAGGCAGTCACAGGCAATGGGGAAAATGAGGTTTGGGGATTATCTGAATTTCAATGAGCTGGTCTCTCCATAGCTCCCTGGCCTCCCACCTGAGTCCCTCTGCTGAGTAATGGACAGTTTATCTTGGATGGCGTGGGGCACAGAAACACAGCGCGGTGAATGCTGAATGTGATATTTTAAGAACCTGGGGGCAGGGTGTGGAGCTGCCCTTTACAGGATGGCAGCTCCTTGGCACATCAAGCTCCTTTCCATTTCTGTGGTGAGTGTGTCAAGACCAGGCAAAGGTGGATGGCTGCTGGCTTTTGCACAGAACATCTCCGCACCAGGAAAAGCATTGTTTACACGCTGGAAGGAGGAGAGAGTGCCTTTTACAAAGCACTCTCTGGGATTCCAAAAGCTTCTTAGGGAGTGAGAGGGAAAGAAAGAGGAAAGAGGAAATACTAAGGAAGAAAATACATGGGAAGAATGAAATGGAAAGGAAGAAAGGAGGGGTGTGGGGAACACTTCAGTCCACTAGAAGAGGTTTCGATTCCCAAATACAGGCCTAGAACTGGTCTTCCTAGAGACCCCATCAGTGTGATGGCGAACACTATGGGGCACTGTCGGGTAAAGGTTGATCAGGTATTTCCACCCTCCCACCACTGATGATGGACACCTGAGGTGCTGCGAGCATTCCAGGGTGGGCATGCGCAAGTCGGCGCACCTGTGTTGGACACGGGCATAAATGGGTGGCGTCATGAGGACACCAGAACTGTGAGGACGAACTGTGAGCACCAACAGACAGAACTGTGAGAACTGTGAGGATCAACCAACAATACAGACCGACGAGTAGCAGCAGAGAGAGAAGCAGCAGCCGAGAGGATGAGATGTGCTGGGGGCTGGGAGGCCTGCCAGCCTCCCGGCCCCCCAGTACCCCTGCCTGCCATGTACCTGGCCACCTCTACTAAATAAAGTATGAAAAGCCACCGAGGGCTCCAAGACTCTCCTTCCCTGACCCGTCTGTCCAGAACCATCCAGAACCTGCCTCCTGTGCCACCCCCATCCTGCCGCTACAATTGGCGTAGTCGGCAGGATGGTTCGATGCAGACTGGTGCAGAGCCCTAAGAAGTTTGTAGGAGGGACTGAGAGGTGGCAGGCCACGAACTTGTAACTTGGCAGAAGCAGTGACAGCACAGGAGGTGACTGAAGACCAGGACACTGTGGGAAGATGCTGCAGGAGTGCAGGAGGTAGACAGGTCCAGGAGCTGCGGTACAAGACCTGAGTGGAGGAGACGCCCGCGAGGACAAGCCCATGACCCAAGGCAGCAGCCCGAAAGAGGACCATGATTCCGAGCTCGCCCACTGCTAATGCAAGGAAAGGACTAAAGGACTAATGGACTGACAATCCTGTCAGAAGGCAGGTTGTGTTTGTGGGACCCTGGGGGTGGATGATTGTTTGTAAACCCCAGGAGATGATAATAGAGGCATGGCCAGTGGGCCTTGGTGGCCAAAAGCAGCCTGGGCTTAGAAAAGCCCAAGAGAGGCAGAGGCAGGAAGCCCTCTGCAGCCAGGCACAGGAGAGGTTGGCAAAAGCTGGCACTAGGTTGGGGAAACCCAGAGTGGCTGGTAAGCAGCCTGTTTGGTAAAGAAGGCCAATGAGTTTCTTAAAATCATCTGTGGGTGATGCCCCGCTTGTTAAGCGAGGGTGAGGAGCTGAGGAACCGTCCTTGGGGGACGGGAAGGGAACGTGGCTTGTGGTGTGGTGGTGTGGAGCGGTGGAGTATGAGCGATATCGTGACGGCAGTGAAGAAACTGCTTGAGCCGACGATGAACCTCCTACCCAGTCTGGGATGGTTGCAAGACAGGCTCATGAAGCTCACTCCACAGCAAGTCAAGTATCAGGAAAGAGAGCCAGAGGGGTCTGGCAGGAGCACAGTAACAGCTCTCCCTCCACATGTCCACTGTGTCTCAGGACGTCACCCTCAAAACATCAGTTTCCTCATGTGAATTATCAGGACAGTAGGGTGCAAATTTCCTTTCGCTGCTAAGAGAAAGAACTGAGAACCCCAAGGGCAGGTCCCAGGGCAATACCAGCCCTATGGAAAGCACTGGGTGAATGAATGAATTCCAGAAGGGACAGGAGAGCCCCAGTCCCCACAGAGATGCCCACAACCACAGCACCTGCATTCTTTCCTGGCACCTGAGTGTCCACCTGGCACTCTCAGGGCTTGAGCCATCCTTGGTACTAAGGCATCCAGGCACCATTGAGTTCATTTATGAACTACCTCAGACCTACAGTCTATAAACAAGGAGCCTGGTCTAGGCATTTTGAGTTCTGGGTCCCAGAGGAGTGGCTTATTCTGTGATATTGAAAAGTCATTAACATTCTGTTAAGCAGTGTTGCCTTTTTTTAAAATGGGAGCAACAGTATCTCTTTCACCAATGGGTTGTTGAACAGCTGGCGTTGAAGAGTAAAAAAATGGTGTAAATGAAGGGATAATCCAGGGAGTAGGAACCTTTTCTGGTTACTCAAAAGGATTTCCTAATTTCTACATTTTTAGCAAATATTTATATATTGAGGTTCTGTGTATAGGTATGAATTGAAAAAAGGAAATCTATGCAGCCAGATGTCCAGAAAGTAACCCCAGAACCCCTCCTTACTCTCAAGAATAAGGAGGTAGAGGCAGTCCTCATTCACCTGAGGTGAATGTTGCAACAGGAGATGGGGCGGTAAAGTCACTTTCCCTTCCTAGAGATTAAAGGTGCAAGACTTTCTGGCCTCAGGATACTTTCATATTCTTAAAAATTATAATGTGGACATTGTTTATTTATACTCATCAGAAATTAAGACAAAAATTTAAAACATAAGGATATATGAGCACACATTCTGAGATCCATCAGGATTTCATCCTCACAGGCTATGAAGTTTCTAGAAAATTCCATTATATACTATATGAGAATGACAGTAAAAAAGAAATATAGCGTTAGTATTAGCATGAAATAGTTTTGACTTCTCCCGACATGTGTGTAAAGAAGCCCCTGACTACAATCGTCAGAGGAACCCCAAGCAGAAACTGTCTAGCTAAGCCCTGTCAACCATCAGACTCACAACAAAATCAATGAGTGTTGCTTTAAGCCCTTGTTTTGGGTAGTTTATTATGCAGCAGTTGTCAGAACTAGCTCTTTTTGCCTTACCTGTTTATCCCTTATCTAAAAACACCAGGAAATGAATCAAAACCCAAAACAAGGAAACCACAGAACAAATAACAAATTCTCCAACTGTTTTCATTTTGAGCCAACAGTTCTTTGTGGCGTTTGTGAGCAGGCATTTACTATAGAGTTAGTTGCCTCTGGCGACTTTGCCATTTCTTAAATCTGGACAGAGACATACCATTGCCCCTATTTGCCAGTGATAAAACTGAGAAGTTAAGACACTGAGCAATGCCAGGCAAATGATGGAGTCAAGACTTGAACCTGGTCTTCAGATCCAAAGTCCATCTTCCCAAAACTCTAAGTCTTCCTATTGATTTCTCCCCTCTCCTGAGGCACGTAAAAAATTAGCACTTTGTATTGCAAGAAGACTAGAAAACAATGAGACTCCTCTTCTGTGTCGCAGTGGGTTCCTCACAACCCCAGACCCAGTTGCTCCGATTCCAGAGGTCGCTGCACCCCACTCTGAGGCATGTGCACTGCTGTGGAGAACTGAGGCACAGGGAGATGAGCAAGGCTGTGTCAGAGACCCGGATTAGAATTTAAAGTGCTGACTCTGCCACTTCTCAGCTATGGTCCCTTTAGTCAGTGCCTGAAACACTCTGGATCAACATCCTTCTCCCTGAAAAAGAGGTAGTGAGAACACACTAGATGAGTCAGTCATGAGAATTGCGCGAAATAGTCCAGTAGTACGTGTTCCATAAAGCCTGGTCATTTCCATGATGATACAGAACACTGTTCACTGAGGTTTTACTGGCTCATTTGGTTTCTTCATCTCAAACTATAAAATGAGCATGAAATGAGACATTCCTAATATTTCTTTAAGGTCTCTAGGCTTGAGGTAGAGTATTAGCTCTACGTCAGATGCTTGTTAAGCTTTTGCCAACAGCTTGCCTGAATTAAATCTCGGCTCCTATATCTCACTTGGGAAGGCCACACTGGCAGAGTCCCCTGACGACACAGAAGGCACGTGCATACAAGAAGTATTGTGTAGGAGCAGGAGAGAGCTGACAACAGTGTGTGATATCTCAAGGCCATCAAACCCACAGAGTTGACAACCCTCTATTCGGTTCCTGACTCAAGCACTGACGAGGGGAAAGCACTCACAATTCCTGTATGTCTCAGTTTTCTGATCTGTAAAGTGGGGATAATAACACTTCCAAGGTGTTGTGGTGATCAAAATGAGACATTTAATGTAAGGCGTATGTGGCTTGTGTTGGCACACTGTGAAGGAAATGCTTATCGTTAGATGTACATTTGGGAATAGTATCCTGAACTTACTCACTTTACATGGCAGTTTGTGGCATGAGTGAGAATGGAGAGCATGATGCTTTCAAAACATTTATAACGTTCAATGCAAAGTTATTAAAATCCAGAATAAAGTCTAAATCATCTGAAATAAATGCCCTTTGCACATGCAAAGCAGAAAACAGAATATAAGAATGAAACTGTTGGGAAAATTCAAAAAGAGTCACATCAGTCCTGGACCTGGACAGAACTTTGGGATTGTCCGACTCACCTTATTTTTCAAGTCCCGAAGGTGCCACTGTGTGGACAGAGTAACACAGCTTCATTGACATAACCAGGAGGGGAACTCTGGCCCAAATTCCAGTTCAGTATCCTTTTCACTACTTTCTATCCTGACCTATGTTGACTACATGACAAGCCAGGTATCTGCCCTCTGGAACATTCTCAAACAAGCCTTCTCCATGAAAAATAAGTAAATAAATGCCAGATCGGTTTTAACACCTGAACATCCCCTCATTTGTCTGGAGTTGCAGAGAAAATACCTCTGGGATATCTTTCTCTGACTTCCTTTCTCAATAATGGTATAGAAATTGAAATGAATACTAAGGAGGAAAGTACGCTTTCTACAAGCTGCTTCTCTCAGCACCTTACAAGGCCCTAATCCCTGAGTTCCTGGTTTCTAAGTCTGCTGAGGCCAGTCATGAGACCAAGTGTCCAGCTTTGACAAAGAAAGCTCTCTCCATTAGCAAAAGCTCAACAACGTCAGGATCTGAGTTTCTCTGTTTTCACGAAGATTTCAGTGTTTAAAACACTCTTCATGTAATGCTGGATGTAAATGTTATTTTAACCCCTTGTACTATCAAGGCTCTGTTTTACCCTGATCAGCTTTGACTTGTCTCTCTGCTCTGAGTCCACGTCCCTCCAATTCTTGCACATTTCCTCTTTCGGTCCCTGTGCCTCCATACCTCATACCCACCACAGTTTTCCCATTGAAATCTCAGAATCCATACCCTCTTTCCAACCCCAAATCCTACCTGGGCCTCAGCCCTAGCTAGATTCACATTCCACAAATGCTCCCTAATCCTGTCGTCCAGGGCTCCCCTTGTCCCCAGCTAACATTCAGGAGTCTTAGGGCAACAACAGCATTCTTCTTTTTCATTCCTGCCTATGTCTTCCATACCTCTGAAAACCCGCTTTGCTGTTCCCTCATGTCTGCATGCTGATCTCTACATCTTCAATGCCATCTCCCACCTCTCCTTATCAAAATATCAGCCTGTCTTCAGCAACTAGCTACCTTCAGAAATGCTACCGATGGTGGATGGTGACAATGGCCATATGTCCCAAGTTCCCTTACGGAACCACCTCTCAGCCTCAGAACATGCCACCACATTGCTCTTTCCATGGCCTCAGCTGGCAGCACTGCCTCTCCCAGAAGGCAAATTCTCTTAGGTCAGGGACCAGATTTCCTTCTTTACTTTCCACAGCCCAAAGCTTTTTGTCTTCTTAGATGCTCAGCAATCTTTTGACTGAATGAGGAAAAGCAATAATATTACACCTCTATTTTTTTTTTTTTTTAATATTGTAACCCAATGCCTTCCAAGACACCAAACAGAATCCAGTAGGTTGAGGGCTGAATTCATCACTTTGGATTCTTCTCTGGGTATTCATATAAAAGTGCACTGGCTGCCGTGTCTTAGTTTCCCCATCTGTGACCATATGTGAACCACTTCTTCCTAACCTACTTTACAAGACTACTTATTTTCACAAAAAAGGTGGCAATGTCATGCTTGTTTTGTTTTGTTTTATTTTTAAGCAGGCTAAATACACAGAGACCTGAAGGATTCTGTCTGGAAGAGAAAGACCCTGGGCCCCGTTGCTTGGCGTTCACTGCCAGCCCATGAGAGAGACAGGTTCTCTCACCAACCAGAAAGGAAACAGCTGTGGTGACAGATGTTGGTGGTGCTGATTATTCCAGGGCTGTTTGCATTCAGATTTCCCAGGCAGTCTAGGTTTTTTTGAAGTCAGTCTCGTTTGACGGGTTTCCCCAGGTCTTGGGGGTGAAAACAAGCCGCCTGCCCCCCTTTGTCCTATACATTTCATTTGTTTCCTCTCTAGTCTACAAGCACACATCTAAGGACACACACCCCAGTCTCCATGCCCCCATGGCTTAGCGTTGCATTCTGGACACAAATGGCCTGAGGAAGAAACCTTTTCATTCCTCTCATTCCTCCTTAGGTTGCTTTGTGTTTTGGTAGGGGTGTGTGTGTGTGCGTGAGAGAGAGAGAGAGAAGAAGGAGAAGGAGGAGGAGGAGGAGGAGGAGGAGGAAGAAGAGGAGGAGGAGGAGGTCTGGCTAAACCACATCCAAGGCCAATTTCTCCAAAAGATGTGCAAACTTCTGATCCCACCAGGAACTTCAACTGAATACCAAAAAGGGATGTCTTTGTTCCCGCTAAACGGAGTATTTACTTAGAGCTGGTAAAATGAATTAATGAAAGGAAATGACACCTTCAGCGTCTGGGGGAGGGGTGGTAAGTGAAGTCAGGAGCGAGAGGAGATTCCCCTGTCAACCCCCAAATAAAAGGGGAAGATGGTCAGATGAGGATGGAGGATGGTGGGGGAGAGCAGATCCCATGGGGTTTTCTGAAATAGACTCTGCGAGAAGACAGACTACTCTTTTCTGGGATTAAAAGTTGCCTGATAATACTGTAAGGCCAATGTATATGCAAGCAGTCGGGAGTTATTACTGACCTAAAATAGGAAGCCATTCGCTTGATCTTTGCTTCAATCCTATTAGGGACCCCCTGGAGCTCGAGAGAGATACCAGCCTGTCATGTCCCTGTTGCTGTGACGACCCTGTCTTTATAGAACAAGAAAGAGAAGTGATAGTGATTGGCAGACCTTGCTGGCCCCGTATGTAACACAAAGGGCGACAAAACGAAGAGGAAGTGAGGCCCTTCTCCGAGGTCTGATGCTCCTTAACCCTACACCACCTTCCACCTGGCCCAGCCCCCCACCCCCAGCCCTGCCTCTCTAAAGGGAAGGGAGGGTGCCACTGGCCTTGAACTGCTGATGCTCAGAGCTCACTCATTACTGTGTTTAATTGCGAGTAATAATTTTTAAAAGCCTGTCTCGCATCAACTTCGCCTAGGGCAAAATGTAAGAGCGAGCAGGCAACCGGGAAAGGCGCCGACAGAGGCGTTCCCAGCCCTGGGGCTGGGCCGGCGACAGTGTCAGCCGGGCACTGTTTGCCCGACTTTGGGAGGGGGGTGGTGGGGAGCAGCGGCTGGGAGTTGCAGGAGGCCGGATAAATCCCACCATATGTTGCCGGACTCCAACTCACCGGCCATAAATAACGGCAGCGCTTTTCGGGTTTTCTCGCCGGGTTCCTCCGCTTCCCGTTAAAGTGGAAGAAAAGTGCAAAATACTGTTTGTGTTCATTCGCTCCCCGTGTGCGCGGGAAGGAGGAGACGCGGCCTGGAGGGGGCGGTAGCAGGGGCCCGGCCACCCGCCTAAACCCGGCGCCGGGCCGGGTGGCCCCAGACCCTAGCTGACAAAGGCCGCGCCCGGCGCCTCGGTCTCCCGGGCCTGGGCCGAGCTCTCTGCGAGTCGCCCCGTCCCGTCAGGAGCCGTGGTTGCAAAAGTTAAAGCAACACATCCCAGAAACGAAGGCGTCTGGTGTCTGCGCTGTGCCTTTCCGGGAGGTCACCCCGCGGCCCGACGCGCGGGTACGAGGGCACAGCCGGCGCCGGGTGGGCGCAGTGCGCAGCGCGGGCGCACAGGCACCCGCTTCTTTGGAAATCTTCTGCCCCTTACAGTTGCCTCACTCGGGTTTGCCACTCGCCCTGGATCGGCGTAGACGCTCACGCCGGCCCAAAGCAGTCTGCAGCGTCACGGAAGAAAACTAAACCCAGGAGGGCGGCCGAGGCCCGGGGTTGCCCAGATAGTTACACCGATCAGGAGTTGAACAAGATTTCCCCGAGTACAAGGGAGAAGCTTTGTGCCCTGTACTTTTCTCCCCGACTCTTCGGGAGAGGGTGGAGGAGGGGGTAGAAAAGAAAAAGATTTAAAAAAAAAAAAAAAAAAAGAAGAAGAAGAAAGAAAAGAAAAGTTTCTTTGGGGGAAGCAGTGAAATAGGAAATGAAGATCCGCTCTGTAGTTCAGCTGAAAAGAAATGCTGTCCACCCCTGACATGTATCGTATTTAAAATAAAACTCTTTTATCTCTATGCGAGCCGAGCCCCCAAACACTGCTTGGACTCCTACAGGGGGAAAGACGTCATAAAATGAGAATTTGTTTCATTGTGGGTCCCTCTGCCAACAAGAGGCTTTTAAAGGCACGCCAAACAAAGCGGTGCCAGGAGGGGACTTTCCAGGTGAGCGGCGAAGGGCTACCCACTCCCCTGCAGTCTTGAAAACGCCGAGAATAAGTTGTAGAAGCAAGCCGATCGTCCTCCTCGGAAACCCCCAGCTCCCTTTCCAAGACCCCGTCCCACTCCCAAATAAATGACGAGCGGCTCTGCCCCAGCGCCAACCGCCCTCGGCTTCACATTAAGCCCCTCAGATTTTAAGAAAAGATGTTGAGGTTTGGGGCTGGAGAGAGTCCGGACGCGTGGCTCGCCCTCGCCAGGGGTTCAGTGCCCTGGGTTCTTTTCCCGCCAGGCGTGATAAAGGAAAGTATTTTAACTGCAACTACAAGCTTGTTGTTCATTTTTTTTTTCTTTCTACTTTTTTTTTTCCTTCCAACAAACAGATCAAGAAAAACTAATTACAAAGCATGGCACGGAAGTTAAATGAAAATGTAATCCGGCAATACGGACAACAAATTAATTTTTTAAAAGATAGATTTTAGTTAGGAAAAAAAAATACATTGTTCTCTCTGTAACATTGGTTAAAACTATACTCGATTTCAGGCTGAAACATCAGTACTAACCCAGAACTACGAGGTCACTCTCTGAGTGCGTTGTCTTTAGAAATTCTAATTTGAAAATGTTCAAGCTTTCTTTTGGGTCTTTGTTTTGTTTTCTACTTAGAAAGGTCTGGGGGGGTTGTTTTGTTTTGTTTTTTTTTTTATTAAAAAATATACTCCCTCTGTTTATACCGAATGGCCTTAGAGATTGGGAGGATTTAGAAAAGGATTTTTTGAAAGTGCCCCCACTGATAGTTTACTGGAATAATAAATGATGTTTTCAAAAATCCTCCCTTCCAAGTGCATGTCATACCTCAAAAAAATAAATAAATAAAATAAAATAAATAAGCTCCTGACTTTTGGGGAAGTAGCACGAGCTCTCATCTGACAAGTTGCTAAAAGTCAGACTTCTCTCCTGCGCTCCCCTCACACCAGCTGAGGGGTATGTTATTTTTACAGTTAATGGTGGGGGTTTGTTTTCTTGTCGTTGTTTTTAAAATACTCTTGTTGGGTCTTCTACATCCTATATTATCTTCCTGGGAGATTTCATTTCTAAAAATGCACAAACTGCGACCACACAAAAGGGAAATCCCAGTGCTTCCTCCAAACGATATATTTTAAACATACAAATATTCAAATACAATAATATTTTAAGTGGAATGAAATGCATTTCCAACTAACTACTCTGTAGTTTTTAGAATCGTTAACAAGGTCATTTCCTCCACGTTGAATTTGTCTGAAGCCAACACAAACCCCATCTTGTTAATTTTGTCCCATTAAGATATTAAAAATTCTCTTCCTCAAATCTTGATTCCATGCTTGTTTCGTTTTGTTTTTGTTTTGTTTTGTTTTGTTTGTTAGCTTTACCCACACCCACCGAGTCTGGAAAGAAGTAAGTTGACTAATATTACATTACATGAAAGAGCGTTATTTGTATTTTTGCAGATGAAATCTTCAATCTGTTAAATTTATTTTTTAAAGATGGGAGGGTTCTCTTTTCCCTCTTCTCCCCTCCCGGGGTTTTACTGTACTTGCACAGAGCTGGGCTCAGGAGCAGAAAGCCACCGCCTCCTTTACTATATCGGCAGTGAATTTGCGCCACCTTCTGGTAGGTTGCAGAATAACGAAAACACCGCCGCTTCCATTAAAGAATTCTTTTATTCACCCTGCTTCTAGGAACATTGTGGTATTTGTATCTGAGCTCAGAGCACTAGTGAGCTCCTCTGAGAAGCTGAGAACTCACAGCAGATATTCTCTCGCCCGACTGTACAATTCCTTGAACCAGCACACCTTTTCTTTATCACATTCTTGAAAGAGCTCGCAAAATCCCTAACTGGTCCCTGTATGTTAACTCATTGAAATGCGTGGCAGGGAAGTAAAGGAGGGCTATAGAATTGTCCTATCCTATTTTGGCTTTCTTCTGTAGAGTGCTTGAAAACAAATCAGAGGCTCTAACTGTAGCAGCAGAGAAACAAATGCTTCTCTTTCTTGAGTTCATAAGACCCTCATTACCCACAATTAATCATAATGACATGCTGTATTCAGGCTTCTTGCTGGGGTCTGGCAAGGAGCACACAGATGTGGCTTTTTGTAGATTTCAATCCCTTCTGCAATATGTATTTAGGCGCTTGCTAGTCCAGACTACCAGCTCCTTGGGGCTGCTGTTTCTTTGAAAAGTGCTAGTCAGCACTAAGATGCTCATGGTTTCAAACTGCCATCATTTTTTTCATGGCCTTCCTACCTGGTAGTAAAGAGCACCTTCCCTCAAAGTCAAGCTAGATTTTTAAAAACAGAATGTCTGTCCATTATTATATGTGCATGTGTATATATGATATCTGTCTTCTTACATAAAGGTCTCTTATTTTAAAAAAAAATTAACTTGTGCTTTAAAGACGTGCTTGGAAAATTAAGACCATGTTCCAGAAAGGAAGGACCCCAATATTTTGCCTGCATAATTAAGTTCATTGTGAAAAAGGTACACAGTTGGTTGAAATCATTTACTGAATTATTCAATTTTTTTTTAAACGACAGGCATTTACTGAGCCCCTGATATGAGCCAGGTCTGTGAAGCTGAAGCAGCCATGTGCTGCTGGCATGCGTTAGTTGCACAGCAGGTAAAATTGTCTTCACCTGGATTAGCAGGGCTTTCCAGCAGAATTGTGCTGCAGACATCACGCAGACAAGACTGTTTGATTATTTGCACAACGCTAAGACAATCCTATCAAGAAGACCAGCAATTATTTTGTCATCAGCATAATCTAAGATCTTTATTACAAGCCTAGAAAGATTGTGAAGAAGCATATGGATGAAACCACAACCTTTCTTGAGGGATACAGCAAAATAAGATAGTTGAAGGAAAACTACACTGTCTGTCAAAAAGGTTAATATACACCTTAACGAAAAGGGAATTTCAAACTGCTAAAGATTTACATGCAAAGGTTAAATTATAAGAAGAAGATGAACAAAAGACATGAATAGGCATCTTTTAGCAAAGAAAACACACAGGCCAATAAATACAAGAACAGACCAGAGACATGCAAAGTAAAGACATAATAAGGTACCATTCTATGTCTAATACCCATATTAATACTATTTTACAAACACTGAAACATTGATCAATTGCCAAAAAAAAAAATTAAAACACTAGCAATACCAAGCGTTGGAGAGGATATGATCCCATAGGATCTCTTTGCCTCTAGACAGGAGATATATAACTACTTTGGTTTGGCACATACAATATAACTCAGCAATTCTACTCCTGGGCATGTACCCAACAGAAGCCTTTCCATCTGTATGCCAGAAAAATTATATAAGTGTATTCATGGAAAATGACCTGAAGGTTCATAAATGAGGGAGGATATGAAAAACACAGTTGTATATAGAAACAACTGAGTATCTACAGTAGTCAAAATAAAGTACAGTGAGACACAAGCATATCAATTAATCTGAACAGCATAACATTAAGTGGGTAAGGGAAATAATGCTGGACCACTGCATGTAACATGACATTCTTTTTATAAGCAAAGAAGGACTTCAGTACAATGTAGACTTTTTTGGGATAAAATATAGGTAAGATGAAAAAAGGGATGAAAAGATGAAAGAGGGATAAGTACAGACTTTGAATAATTCTCAAATTAAAACAATAGTGTGAAGACAGGTCACAAAGAGTGTAAATTACCTCAATAATCCAGTTACAATGTTGGGTGGTAGATTCATGGGTACTTCTTACGTTCTTAAAATCAAAGAAATCAATGCATACATAAGGACCATGCCTGCACCAGCAATGAGCATGGATCATGAACAAGCAATTCTTTGCATCCATGGATCAATAAAAACAAAAAGTAACACACCCCTGTTCCCCACCAAAAAAAGTACTTGTGCAATTTTCTTATGAAGAAGGCTTTTACAGACAGGTCATCAGTGGCAAAAAACATAAAGAAATTATTGATAATTATAACTTGTTAAAAATAAATGTTGTTTCAAGAAACATTTTTTAAAAATATTTATTTATTTATGCATACAAGCACGGGGGTACAGGCCAGAGGTGCGGGGGGTGGGGTGAGAGAACTCACCAGAGTGGGGAACAGCATAGGCAGATCAACCGAAAAGCACTGCTGAGGGCAGCAGCGGGCTAGGCAGGGGAGGTCTGCTGCACTATGTGGGTCACCTCCCCAGCCAGCAGGGGCAGGGATGGAACTCCTGCTGCAGTGGCTGCGGTTTGCTTCATAGTGCGTTGCTTAACCCACTGCGCCACCAGGGAGGGCCCTCAAGAAACATTTTAAAGAGTTAGAAGTCAAACAAGTTAATAAAAATATTTTACCAGCTATGAAAGTTATTAAAAATATATGAAAAATAGTTAAAATTCTTTCAAGGCAACATAGATTTCTTAAATGAGAAATAGACAAGGATTACAAAAAGGCACAAAAGGCACAAAAGATTATATGTAAATGGACACTAAGGGTTCTTATCCATTAGTACTATAAAAAATGCAAATTAAAATAACAGTGAACCATGGCAATGATGGAAAAGGGTTGATAATGGCTGGTGTTGGTAAGGATGGAGGCATTGGCAGTTAAAAATCATCTCATCCTTCCTGGATTCCAGTCATACTCAGTCATAATAGCAGTTAATATTTATTGAGTCCTTATTATGTGCCAAACCCTCTTCCAAGTGCTTCCCATGTGTTTATTCCTCACAATAATCCCAGAAGTTAGGAACTCTTATGATCCATATTTTTCTAATGAAAAAAAATTGAAATATGTATTAAAAGCCTTTAAAATGTCCATATTGTGTTACTTTAGCAACTTCCTATACCTTGATGGTTCACAATAAATACAGAGGACTGGCATCTTTTAAAAAAAGTTTTCTGTTCAGATCTTAAAGTTTCACGTAACTTAAATGCTTCCAAATATACAATCTTTCCATACTTTGGATGCATAAGGGCCCTGAAAGTATGAAAAATCAAGACCTTCACTAGTGATTCCATTTCTAAAGAGATATAATAAGTGAATAAGAATGTGCCAAAAATTACCTTCAAATCGATGTTTCCTGAAATAAGTATAATCACCCAAATGTAAGGAATTGACTAGATAAGTTGCAGTGTATGCAGAGGATGCTCTTTTAAACTGTAAAATTGTATTTTTAATTAAGCTTTTTCTATTTTGAAATTCATAAGCAGTTGTGAAAAATAATAGAGTCCATTTTCCCAGTTTTTATCAGTGGTAGCGTCTTGCAAAACTATAGAATACTCTCAAAAGTCACAGACATTTCCAGCTCCACGAGTATGTTTGAGTTGTTCTTTTATAACCACACCTACTACTATCCTCCTTTCCCATCCTTAATTTTTGGCAACCACTAATCTCTTTTTCCATTCTGTAATCTTATTGCAGTAATGTAACATAAATGGAATGATACAATATACCACATTTTGAGACTGGCTTTTCTCACTCATCTTAATTCTCTGGAGCTTCATCCAGGTTGTATGATTGGATAATCATATACATTGCTCAACAAAGGGGATATAGTCCTAGAAAGGCTTGGGTAGGAGAATTCATTTTGTGTAAATATCAGCATGCACTTACACAAAACTAGATGTATAGCCTACTACACACCAAGATCAGGTAGTATACAGTCTGTTGGGACTACTATCATACATGTGGATTATACTTGACCAAAATGTTAAGAGATGCATGACTGTAGTTTATTTCTTTTTATTGCCAAATAGTATACTGTGGTATAGATATACTACAATTTGTTTACCTATTCACCCACTAAGGAAAGTCGGGTTATATCCAGTTTGGAGTTATTACTAATAAATCTGCTATTGTCATTCCTCTACAGAATTCTCTGTGAACACACAGGTCTTCATTTCTCTGGGATAAATACCTAGGAGTAAGTTATTGGGTTGTTTGGTAACTTCTCGTTTAATTTTCTTAAGATGTATCAGATAGTTTTTCAGTGTGGGTGTACTATGTTATATTCCCACCAGTAATGAATGACAGAAACTTTTCTTCACAACATTACCAGAATCTAATGTTGCCAGTAATTTTATTTTAATTACTCTGATAAGAGTGTCATGATGCAATTGTAATGTAAATTTATACTCCCTAGTGGCTAATTTAGATTTTGAATATATATGTATATCTGTGCGTGTTTGTGTATATGTATACATGTTTGTATAAAACTATTAGTATGTGAATGTATATAAACTTTAAGTAGGTTTTATTTTTAAGAGCAGTTTTAGGTTGAATTGGGAATTGGGAGGAAATTACAGAGTCCATGTGCCTCCTGTTCCCACACATATTACAGCCTCACCCCATTCAATATACCTCTTTGATGACATACCTGTTCAGTTCTTTTGTGCATTTTTTAATTGGATTGCATTTTTTTTTACTATTCAGTTTTAAAAGTTTTTATATATTCTTGGAAATATGGTTTATAATAGTTTCTCTCACTTTAGCTTGTCTTTTAATCATCTTAACAGGATTTTTCATTTTTTTTATTTTGATGAGGTTCAATTCGTCTATTTTTTCCTTTTATGCATTATGCCTTGTTGTTAAATCTAACAACCTAGCTCTAGATCCAAAAGACTCTATTCTGCTTTTTTTAATATGACAGTTTTATAGCTTTATGTTTTACAGATTTTTAATCCATAATTAACTTTCAGTTAATTTTGAACAATGTGTGAGATTTAGGACACTTATTTTTGTGTCAATTTTTCTAGTTCTATTTGTTGAAACTAATTGCCCTTACTTCATTTAATTTTCTTCATTGCTTCTACACCTTTCTAAAATATGTGTTGAGCATATTTGGTTCTATTTCTGAGTTCTTTATTCTGTTCCATTGATCTGTGTCTTTTTCTCTACCAATACCAGTCTTGATTTCTGTAAGTATAAGTCTTGAAGTTAGGTAGACAGATTTCTCCCACCTAATTACTCATTTTCAAAATTGTCTTAGCTATTCTAGTTCTTCCACCTTTCCACATGAATTTTAGAATAACTTTGGCTATATCTTTTTTTAAAAAAAGTCCTTGCTAGGATTTTATAGATATTGTATCAAACCTGTTTATCAATTTTGGAAGAACTGGCAGCTTTACTGTATTGAGTCTTCATTGCATGAACATAGTATGTCTCCCCACTTATTTGAAATTCCTTTCACTATCATTTTATGGTTTTCAGCATGCAAGTCATATACATGTTTTGTGGGTTTACATCTACACATTTACAATTTTTGAATGTCTATAAATGGTATTATTTCCATTTCCATGTGTTTACTGTTAAAATATGGAAGTGTGATTTTTTTGTTTGTTGATTTTGCATTCTATCACTCTGATGAACTTATTATTGATAGTTCAAGGAGGTTTTTTTGTTATGTATTCCTAGGTATATTTACTAATGACAGGATTGCCTATATCCTGTCATTAGTAAATAGAGAGCAGTTCATCTCTTCCTTTCTAATCTATATGCTTTCATTTCCCTTCCTTCTCCTATTGCCCTGGCTAGGACTCCCAGTACTAGCTTGTACAAGAGCAGTAAGACCTGACATCCTTATCTTATTCCCTACTTTAGGGACCAAGTAGTAAGTCACTCATGACTAAGCATAATGTTAGCCTCATTGTTTTTAAAATAATAATTTTTGAAAAAAAAAAGATTTATCTATTTTTTTATGAATAGAAGAATTGGAATGGAGACCAGAGTGGGGAGCAGAACAGGTGGATTTACTGAAATACACTGTTAAGGGGACCAGGGGGTGAGACAGGAGAAGTCTGTGCATCATATGTGGGTCAGCAACCTGGTCAGGGATAGAACTCAGGCCATAGTGGTGAGGGCACTGAGACTGAACCCCTACTCCACCAGGGAGGTGCCTAAAATAGCTTTTCAAATTGAGGAAGTTCCCTTGATTCCTATTTTCCTAAGAGTTATAACATGAATAGAGGTTGAATTTTGTCAAGCACGGTTCTGCATCAGTGAATAAGATTATGTGATTTTCCTCTTCAGTCTGTTAATAGAGTGAATTATATTGACTGATTTTTTAAAATATTAAACCAATTAACATTTCTGGAACAAAGTCAACTTAACTGGATGTGCAATTATTTTAAGATATTGCTGAATTCTATTCACCAGTATTTATTAAGAATGTTTCACCTATACTCATGAGAGGTATTCATTTGCAGTTCTTCTGTTGTTGGTGTTTTGTAATGTATTTGTCTGGTTTGGGAAATAAGGTAAAGTTAATCTCATAAAATAAATTGAAAGTGTTCCCTCTTCTGTTTTCTGCAAGAGATCTGTAAAATTAGTATTAATTTATCTTTAAACATTTTGCAGAATTATCCAGTGGAAGCATATGGGCCTGGAGATTTCTTTTATGAGAGTTTTATAATTATGACCTATCAATTACCATAATATTTATAAGGAGGCTATTCAAATTATTTCATATTGGATAAGCTGAGATAGTTTGAATTTTTTGAGGAAGTGATCCATTTAATCTAATTTGCAGAGTTTTTCATCACACTCTCTTATTATCCTCTGTAAGTCTTCAAGACCTGTAGTGCTATATGAGCTCTCTTTTTTGACACTTATGTGAATTGTTTTATATTTTCAAAGAATCAACTATGTTTCATTGATATTTCTCTTTCCTGTTTTCTTTTTTATTGATTTTTGTTCTTATCATTATTATTGCCTTCCTTCTGTTTGCTTTAGGTTTAATTTTACTCTTTTTCTAAATAGGATATTATATGTTGATTGGAGAATTTTCTTCTCTAATATATGCACTTAATTACATAAATTTCCTCACAGCATTGATATATGTGTCTTACAAATTTAGATATGTTGCATGTCATTTTTCACTTAATTGTATTTTTCATAGTTATTCTTGAGACTTTTCTTAGATTTGTGGATTATGATATCTAGTTTGATTCTATGTAACTTAATAACCAGAGAACATATTTTTAACATTTTCATTGTTTTAAATTTTGGCACATAGTCCATGGGCAATTGAAAAAAATGTGTATTCTGACATTGGTAACTGGCATGCTCTATCAATGCCAATTTAATCCTGTTAATATTGTTCTTGAGCTGTCTATATCCTTGCAAACTATGTAGTTTTTCTATCAATTAGTGAGAGGGAACATTTTTTAAAGATTTATTTATTTATGCATACAAGAGCTGGGGTACAGCTGGGAGTGGGTAGCAGAGGGTGGTGTGAGAGATTCACCAGAGACAGAGTGGGGAACAGAACAGGCAGATCCAGTGAAACACACTGCTGAGGGGAGCAGCAGAGGGTGAGGCAGGAGAGGTCTGCTGCACCATGTGGATAACCCCCCTGGCCAGGGATCCAACTTGTGCTGCAGTGGCTGCAGATAGCTTCATAATGCTGCAACTTAACCCCTTGTGCCACCAGGGAGGCCCCAGTGAGAGGGAATTTTGATGTTTCCATCCATTTTTGTGGATTTGTCTATTTTTTTTTATCATTTCTATCTTTTTGGATTCACATATTTTGCTTGTTGCACATGCATTTAGAATTGTTATATCTTCTTGCTACACTCACACTTTCATCATTATATAATGTTTCTTTCTATCACCGGTAATTTTCTTCTTCTGTAATCTACTTTGTCTAATATTCATATAACCATTGTTGCTTTTTTGATAAATCTTTGCATCACAAATCTTCTTCTATTCTTCAGCTTTCAACCTGCTTAAATATTTATGTTTGAAGTGAGTTCCTTTTAGACAGCTTTTTGATCCACAATGTGATGCTTTTCAAATGCTTTCATTGAATTTATATGTTAATATGTTACTGCTTTAGTCTATCATCTTATTTTTTTCTGTTTGTTCTGTTTTTTCATTTCTCTACTTTCTTTTTTCTGCATTTCTGTGATTTATTTGAACATTTTCTAGAATTTTATTTTAATGTATCAATATTCTTTAAATGTAGTTCTTTGTGACTGGTTACTCTAGGTATATTATACATGACTTATCAGAGTCTACTCATGATGATGACATTCTACCAGTTTGTCCAAAGGGTAGAAATCTTACCTCCATTTGCTCTCTCTGTCCTTTCCCATTTATTATTGTCTAAAAACTCCTACTACATATACTTAAAACCACATCAAAAAATAAACCACATCAGATAAATAAATTTTACTTGAAAAGCAAACATAATTTGGAACACTCATGATAAGGAGTCTATTTCATTTACTCTTATTGTTTACTTGTTTCTTTCTTCCATAATGATGCTCTAGATTTACTTCTTTTATCATTCTTTCTACTCAGGTTGCTTTCTTTAGCCATTATTTTAAAGAAGGTCTACTGGCAACAAGTTCATTGAGTTTTTCTTCATCTCAAAATATCTTCATTTTCTCTTCATTCCTCAAGGATTTTTTCAGAGTTGACAGCTCTTCTCTTTTACCATTTAAAAAGAAATGCTAATTCTCCTGGCATCACAGTTGATGAGAAATCAGAAATCGGTTGCTATTCTAATTATTTTCCCCTTGCCAGTGAAAAGTGTCTCTTTTATCCTGGCTGCTTTCCTGATTTTTTTCTTTGATTTTGGTTTTAGAAGCTCAGTTATATCTTGACACAGACGTCTTTGGGTTTATTCTGTATAGGATTCACTCAGCTTCTTAAATCTGTTGGTTTACATTTCTTGCCTAATTCAGGGAGATTCAATCATTATTTCGTCAAGGACTTTTTCAGCCCTACCTATATTTTCCTCTCTTTCTGTACTCCAGTGACATAAATGTTAGATCTTTTGTTTTATCCTCAAAATTTCTGAGAGGCTGCTCTCTCTTCCTCTCTCTGTCTTTGTCTTGCTGTCTCTCTCTGTCATTCTCTTTTTCTCTGTCATTCTCTCTTTTTCTCTGTCATTCTCTCTCTCTCTCATTCTCACTATCTCTCTGTCAGTTTTCTTTCTGCTGTTCAGATTTGGTCATCGTTATTGCCCTTTTTTAAACTCACTGATCTATTCTCAACATGCACCACCCTTTTAAAACCCTTTCACTGAACTTATTTTGTTATTGTAGTTTTTAGTTCTAAAAATTTTTACTTGACTCCTTCACAACTGCTTCTTTGTTGACACCTATTTCTTTTCCGAGATGTTCTGTTTATTTCTTGGTTTCTAAAACATTCATATGTGCTCAACAAAGAATTTTTATGATGACTGCTATAAAATCTTTGTCAGATAATTCTGGTGTCTCTGCTATTTCAGTGTTTGTGCCTATTAGTAGTTTTCATGCTCACTGTGAGATCTTCCTAGTTCCTGTTATCAGTGGTAATTTTCTATTGAAGCTTGGATATTCTTGTGTTATGTAATAAACCTCTAATTTTATTTAGATCTTCTCTTTTATTTAGTTTTCTCTGGCATCATTACAGCAGGAAAGGAGGGATATTGTCTCATTATTTCTAGTAATGGTTCCACACTTGACCTCTTTCTCCACTAGGGAGAGGTGGGGTTCCTCTTTATCCTTTGGTAGGGTTAGAGTTCCAGTTCCCCAAATGATCGCCACTGACACTGTGGTCGGGATAATTTCATTACTGGTGACTGATGTAGAAAGTTCTGGTTTTTTGGTCTCCTCTGACATCAGCCTAGTAGAAAGGGGAGAAGTGTCTCATTGCTTCCACGTGGGAGTGGAAATCCAGGTTTTCCATGTTACTCCACTGACAACGGTGTTTAGGTCAGAAACAATTTGTTACTAGTTGATAGAGATGGGTGTCCTGTCTTAGCTTTCTCTGACAACATTTCAGTGTGTTTGTGTGTGTGTGTGTGTATACACACATTAGGGTACCTGATTACACCCTCATGAGAATGGCAATCTAGGCTCCCTGGTTGGTCTTTGTAGGTAAGAATGGGTGGGGGTCCATAGTTCTTTCTAAGATGTTTGGTTGGGGAAAATAGTTATTTGTCTAAAGTTCTGTATTGTTAACCGTCCTTCTCCTGGTTCATTGGAGAGAGAACACGTTTCTTATAATCTTTTTTGTCTGCACCCTTTGGTGTTTCCTGTTGCCAGCTTCTTCAGTTCTAACATGTGGAATATAAAACAAAAGAAAACCCAGAGGATTCATCACAGGGGCATTATTTCAGGCCTCAAAGTCTCTATATGATCTTTCCTTTTTTCTTTCCACCTTTCAGGGTTCTTGTTATATATGTTTTATATATATTGTTCAGGTCTTTCGGTTATACTTAAAGAAAATAATATGGAAAAGTTCATCTATTCCATTTTCCCACAAGCAGAAGAGTTCTGCCATCATTTTATTTATTATTTTTAATTTAATTAATTAGTTTATTTTTTACAATGTTTGCTTTCTTTTCTAGGTGTAGTCCCCATAGAGTTTTCACCACCAATTCACCCGTGCACCATCACCAAAGTCCCTTGTGCTCTTCCTATCCCGGCCTTGATCCCAGTCCCTCCCTCTTCCCTGCAGATGACTCTGATTTGTAGCTGTCTGTTCATTTTTGTTTTGTTTTTTTCCCGTGATCTGCTATAATCCTCCTATAAGTGAGACCATCCTCCTGCATTTTTCTTTTCCTTCTGACTTATTTCACTAAGCATAATCCCTTCAAGTTCCATCCATGTTTCTGTGAATGGCTCTAGTTTATCTTTTTTGATTGCTGAATAATACTCCATAGTGTATATATACCACATCTTCTTGATCCAGTCATCTATTTTTGGGCATTTGGGTTGATGCCATGTCTTACCTATTATAAATAATGCTGTAATAAACATGGGGGTGCATGTATTCTTTTGAATTGATGTTTTTGGTGTCCTTTGGGTAAATCCCTAGGAGTGGGATTGCTGGGTCATAAGGTAGCTCCATTTTTAGCAGACTGAGAAATGTCCATACAGCTTTCCATAGAGGTTGGACCAATTTACATTCCCACCAGCAGTGTAGGAGAGTGCCTTTTTCACCATAGCTTCACCAAAATTTATAGTTGCCAGTTTTTTTTTTAAATATGTGCCATTGTTACTGGTGTTAGGGGTATCTCATAGTGGTTTTAATTTCTGCAATCATTTTAAATGATGTTAAAATACAATTATTTTTTAGAAATATGCTCAAACTCTGTTGAGGAGTCCATTAAAAACAAAGTTGCAAAACACTATAATTACATTTTTACAAGTCAGCAATGTATGAAGTCTAACATGGTGTTTAGAATTGGTATCAGTCATTAACTGCCAGATGTAGGAATCCTAGCTGACTGTTTTCATTTATCAGTTTTTTTTCTCATTTGGGGCATGAAAATTTCTTAAATAAGCTTTTAAGAATTTCAAAGTGTAAATATAAACTTTGAGACATTTGATTAATTGAGCTGTAGCTATGTGCACTGGGTCATTTACACATATTATCTCACTGAATCCTCCCCTCTATGAGGTAGGCTGTGCCTGTAGAGGTACCTGAAGATAAGTCCAGAGAGGTTAAGTCCCTTAGTAAGCTCAGTTCAATTTCAGTTAAATGCAGGTTTAACTAGCTCCCTCCCAACAATCACTGGCATATTCCTGGCGCTTTATGGTTTATAGAACACTTTTCACATGTATTCACATTCAGTCTTTTCAATAACCCAGAGGGAAGTCGAAAAGGGCACTGAAACTTGATTTCACAAGATTTGGGTTTAGTTAGTGAGAAACTGTCAGAAAATGAGTTTGAACCAGAGGATGTCTCTCCAACTCTCCTTTAGGGATCACTTCTTCAATCTCCCTCCCCAAAAGATAATCCACAGACTTGGGTAACCTGTGGCCATAGACTCTCCCCCAGTGAAGACAGAGCAAGCTCAGCAGATGAATGCAGAAAACATTCCCAAAGAGTGGTAGCGGGAGAGGAGAGGTCTAGTAGCCCTCCCTACCTCTGAATGAAAACACCACCTCAAGATTCAGATTCAGCCATGAGTCCTCTTCCTCTTATTTTTCCTCAGTCCCAGTTGTCAGGGAAGAAATTTCTGTATCTTCCTTAAGAGAAAAAGCGGAAGTAACTGTTAGTACATCTTTGATGAGATCGGGTGCGTTCAGGGTGATATGGCCATAGACGTTAGTACATCTTTGAAAATAATGTTGTCTTCTGAGTTCTCCCCTTCCTGTTTTTACTCACTTCTGTGTCCCCTTCTTCTGTGCTAATTAGACTCCGGAAGGCTCGTGATTGTCTGGTGTCCTCTCTCTACCACTCCTACTCATCCCAGAGCCAGGAAGACTCCTTTCCCCTTCTTGAATGTCTTCTTAATGGCCATTTAGTCTCCACACATGCTTGCTTGGTTCACACGGTTTTAGTTAAATAGTTGGGTTTTAGTTGGTCAGTTAGTGTCATGTAAATTAATTAACAACATTGGAAAATCAAAAGATTTCATTTCTGAACTCTGTTAATAAATAAAAGTTGGAAAATCTGGCAACATCTGCCCTATGCTGCTAATAGGATAGCTGGGTAGTGTCCACCTCCTTTAAAGGGTCGTATTCTCCCAATTTAGACTAGTTACAGTTCACTGATTACATGACCTATAAATAGTATCCTGCTATAAATTAATTCTTAGTTAATTAATAGTTCATTTATGCCCTGCTTTCATAAAATACCATTTCTCTTTCATACTGAGCTCAGGTCTTCAGAGGAAAGCAATCTGATTAAAACCATTGTGTGGGTATCACTTGAGAGCTCACAATAAATGCAGAATCTCAGGCCCCACTCACACTTACTTAATTAGAATCTAGACTTCTAACAGGATCTCTGGGTCATTCCTATGCACATTAAAATTTATGTCACACTGCTCTAGGGTAATTGCTCCATGCTCTTTGCCATTCACTTCATCCAGGAATTATATATATTTATATACATATATGTACATATGTGTATATAAGGATTTATATATAATATACATAATTTTATATAATATATAATTTTACAAACAATATATACAAATTCAAAGAAAGATAATTTAAAAAACTAATCAATGAAATTGTGACATGAAAAACAAAACTGGAGTTATCTCATAGATTTTAAGGAACATATTTTCAGATCTATTGCTTTTTAAATCTAGAAAATCTAAATCTTGAAATTAGATCCGTAAATCCTCCAACAATTTATAGCTCAGTTCTTATTTTGTGACTATATTCTTGTATGCTCAAGGACACCTGTCTTATCCAAAGTAAAAGAGCAGGTGGCAAAGTTACAAAGAAGAGAGAGGAGACTTCCAGTGTTGCCAGAGGAAAAGGAATGACCTGGTCCTTAGTTACTGCGCTCATATTATTTTGGAGGTTTCCCAAGATATTTGTCTTTACCTCTGGTCCTGCCCTACTTAGAGGAGTGGCTCTCAACTTAATTAGAACAAATCATCCCTAGGGGTGGACAGATTGCTGGATCTTGTGTCTTTGTATGTGGACATCTCAAGCCTCATGTCACATTCCCTCTGCACCCCAAAAAGACTCTGCCAATGCGCAAAACTTAGAGACCCTGTTCTACTCTTTTTCATGGGGTGAGGATCTTGGGTGAGTCATAGGGTAATGCCCATGTGAAGGCCATAGTTGCTCTCTTCTTGGCCTAACTCTGGGTGCTGGGACCCTGATTTTCTTTCTTGATGGTCTCAAGCCATCATTCATTACCAGCTTGGTCCTTTTCTCTAGATCGTCCTACCAGGGTTAGATGTGTCATCCAGATGCTCACCCCTAGAGTTGAGAGCCACTCCTCTAAGTAGGGGGAGGGGGTGCATGAAAGCTGGGCAGTGCTGGTCTTGGCACAGGCTCTTTTTCCTAAGTCTGAGGGCAGTTCCAATACTGAAGGACAAGAACGATGTTTTAAATCATCTGAGTCCTGAATTCAGTTAGCAAGTAATTATTATTTGTTAAATTTGACCAACTTATTTGCAAACTACTGTGAGTTATTTCGAGTCTAATTTCAATTATTCTCCCAAATGATCACTTCAATAAGAAAGGTATTTCTGAACTACCCATGAATGTAGCACAGCAGAAGAGAATTATTTGATAACCAAAGGCGACAACAAAATAAAGTGTTTTTGAAGGGGAAAGAAAGAGAGCTATTGAACTGTCATTGGTCTAGAACATTCCATGTACAGAATTGCTCTTCTGGCTGCTCAAAGAGTAGCTCTACAGAGGAAATTTCTTAAGCTTATGACTTGAAAATCTAATCCAGCCAGTTTCACGTTAAAATTAATACTTTTCAAACTACTTAGAAAAATGGAATGATTTAGAAATACTAACTCCATAGTCACAACTGTTCACAATTGTCTGAAATGCCCTAGCATTGATGAGCAAGTTCTGTGCTTCATGTTCCCCATTGTCTTTCACCACCTTCCTCGCTGAGGTGTAGCTGCTGCATCTTATGGATGTTTAATTAGCATTTTCTTCTACAGAAAGTCCCAACATTTGGCTACTATAAAAGATAAAACAGAGAAACCTCAGAATTAAAAAACATGAATTCATCAAGTGTTTGTTTGGTGCAGGGCACGAGGTCCTTCAATTAGAGAAAAAAATACAAGTCAGACATGAAGTTTTCAGTTTGGTAGGAAAGAAAACCACCATGAATATAAAGTGATTTCGGTGGCATGAGAAGCGTAAGGAATAATTGCACCCTTGAGGATATGGTCACTCCTACTCTCCTGGGGGATGTAACCTAAATATTTTAGGAAAACCTCTGGGTGGTATATCTATAGAATGCGGGTCACCTCTTTAAAATCCATTGTTCTTGGTGTAGATGTCAGGTGTTTGCCAGATGCATCCAGGCCACACCTGACTTGTCAACCGGATGTTCCTAAGAATTATAATCACGAAAGAATGTGAGAACAATTCCTCACATTCAGCATGTTATGAGGAATTCTTCTCAGTTACATCATGTTTCTTTGAGTATTCGAAAAACAATTACCTTTAGATTCTACTTTATGCAGAGCTACTTAGGGTAAATTTATGGAAAGCACTAGTCTGGAAATGTCATGCAGAAACACCCATGCATGCACACATGAACAAGTCTACATATGCATGAGTCTGTTCACATAGATTTATATGTGTATGTAAAGAGTCCTGTCTGGCTCAAGAAATTGACTAAGCTATGTTGGTTTCTTAAGGGTGGATTTCAGGCTATCTAGGTATATTCAGAGACACCATTAAGGAGGACATATCCCCTCACAAAATATCAGGGGGACATTGGGTTGAGTGTCCCACAGACCTGACCAACCACATCTTGCCCGATGCATTTTCCAAAGTTAGTTTTTGTAACTAATTTGTTTTCTGACACTGGTTCAATTTAGAAGGAAAAGTTTAAATCTCCTAATCCCTCCCCTATGCAGAAATGAAAGGATTTGGACCCTCTGAACATAAGGTTCTGTAACCTTCTTTGGATTTATTGAACTGCATGATTACAACCAGGAGGAAAAAAAAATTGCTTGGAGTACTTGGGAGATGAGTTGTTTGAATGGAAAGTAAGACATGAATAATTAATGGGATTAAGAGAAAGGAGTGCCTACATTTATTTTAAGGTGTCCCTGGCAGCTCACGGAGGCTTTAAAAATCCTTAAGACTTTAAAGATGCACCATCTCAGTGGAAAGTAACACCAGCTTTTCTTGTATTAGTTCAACTCCAAAAGTCTTAAAATAACTGACAACATGTCTGACTTGTAGGGTGAAAAAATATAAGTGCTGAATCTTTGTCTGGCATTTTAGATACCACTATTGAGGACACATTTCAGAAAAATATATCAGAGTCACAGGCCACCTCAGAGAAGCTACTGCTGTAGAAATGGAAACACCGGAAATGTGATCGGGCCTTGCTCCTCACCAGGCGTGATGCTGCTGGCCTGTCCCTTCCTCTCTAAGACTTCTCTTCCCTCTCTCTACAGTAAGAGGACTGGACTCAGAGAATCTTGGGTTCTTCTCATCTCCAATCCTCCTGACTCCGCTCAATCATGCTATGGAAGTCAAAGAATGATCCCCAGAGATATCCTGGTCCTAACTCCAGAACCTGGGGATATTTCTTATGTGGCAGGAAGGATTTTGAAGAGCTGATTAGGGACACTGAGGTTGGGACACGACAATTGTCACCTCGTTGCTCATGTCTTGGGAGGGCAATCTGACTCCAAGTCCAGACACCTCCTCAATGACCCCACTATCTTCTATGTCTGTCCAAGAACTGAATCCTCAGGGTAATCTTAGATAATCTGGTGTGATTGTAACCACAAGGGTCTTTATGAGGGGGTGTTTACAGGGAAGACGAGTGAAGACTTATGATCACAGACACAGAAATAAGAGGGATTCGGCAATAAGCCAAGGATCACCAGCAGCCTCCGAGGCTGGAAAATGGAAGGAACAGATATTACCTGGAGCTTCAAGAAGAAACCAGTCTTCCTGACCCTTTTGTTTCAGTCCTGGAAATTCAGACTAGATAGCTGACTCCCAGAACTATGTAAGAGAATAAATTACTGATACTTAAAGCCAGTTAGTCTGTGGTGATTTGTGTGGTAGTAAACAGAGACCACAACACAGGGCTTCATGGCTATGGTCAGATTCCTGCAGTGATGTAACTGCCCGATCCCTCCGGCATCTGTACTGGCAACCCTGAGAACTCCCCACTCAGCGGGACTCTGACGCTGGCTCTCCATTCACTCATTTATTCAGTCGTTGTTCACTGAGCTCCATGCAAGCACTGAGGATGTTAGAGGACAAAACACACCCCTCTTATCCTTGCAGTCTCAGGTGGACGCAGTGATGGGCTATGGAAGGAGGGACACAGGCATGAAGAGCAAGAGAGGATATCATTGTTGCTCATCAAAATGGGAGGGACCGTCCAGGAGGCAGCAAGAGGGTCTTGGTGCCAGACAGAGAACAGAACGGGAGCTGGAAATACGCCAAGACAGTTGTCACTTCGTTGCTCGTGTCTTGGGAGGGCAATCTGACTCCAAGTCCAGACACCCCCTCATCGACGCCACTATTCTCTATGTCTGTCCAAGGACTGCATCTTCAGGGTAACGCACTGGCCAGTCCATTCTCAGAATCCTAACTCTTGGTGGTTTCAATTAGCGTTTTACAGACTGGAGAAATCAACTTAATAGATAAAAACCTGCATATCCGCTGTGTTTTACGTCGTCAGTGGAGATTTTATTTTAGAAAATTTTAGTTTCATGGAGTAAATATGTATGTACATATATATATGTCTTTATCCAGGATCATGATACAAAATGTGTTCGTTACTATGCATCTTGGGTGAAACAATTTGAGATTCATTAATTTAACAACTTCAAAAAGATACCAGCAGCCTTAACATTTTCCAGAAGTGGGAGAGAGGTGGTAAATAAATACTTAAATGAAACAAATGAGTACAACTGAGCTTACACAAGCAACCTTCAACCCAATAGGTACATGCCATCATATAGATGGCCAAACAATGACAAAGCCCAGAACTCAAAGCTTCCAGCTCTCAGAAGCAGTGTTACATAAACACACTTGCTACCGATGCTGTGTAAAATGCAGTACAGGAGCTGAACAGGTGCCTTGAAGTCTTGCCAGCCCAGAAATGGTTGACATCTTCATAGAGAAAATGGCCCCCAACTTGGATTAGTCTGACTAATTGACATTGGAAAAGACAGTCAAGAAGTGGACATAGCATAGGCAAAGGCATTTTTAAGAGGGTAGATGTGTTTTCAGCAGGAGATAACACTGTAACTTTTCTACTCACTGAAGTTAATGACACTTACCTTATTCACATTTCTGTTGACAGAGAGTAATAAAAAGAGAGAAGACATGGGAAGATGCATTGAAGAATATCACTCAGTTTACCCACTCACTCAGTGGACATTCCTGGATCACTCTGAGTGGCTAAGGCCTGTCTAGAATATGCTGGTAGATGAGCTGCACCCAACCCATGTTGTATACAGAATCTCAAAGAACAGATCGCCATTTTGCCTCAGAAAGACATAAAATGACACCAATGGAAGAATCTTTGCGCTGATGAATTCCTCTGGGAATTGAATTAGAATTTGCTAAAATTTGCTAAAAGGGAGACAGGAACTCCAGGCAGAAGAAATAGCACATGTCAAAGTTAGAGTTATGGTGGGGCTGATGTGTTCAGGGAATAGTGAGTAAGTCCATAAAACTGGGGCTCAGGTGTAAACAAGACTGTCCTGTACTATGTGGCACATCATGCCTTGCATGACACCACCTTGGTGAAGGCACAGAGAACCTAAAACTCAAGCGCCTGGCTGACCAAGCCATTTGCCATCACTTTTCCAATTCACACAAAGGTGCCATCTGCTGGCCAAACTATGTGCCTGCAGGGCTGGGTCAGCCAAGATGGAACGTAATTTTTCTAACTTGTGCAAAGATTCCAAGAAGCTTTGCATAGGCAGGGCTGATAGTGAAAGCAGATATGGTCTGGAGGACAGTGGAAATTCACTTGGGCAGCAGAGTGAATGTGAACAGTTTCATCATCAGCCCTCAGTGTGGACTTCAGGTCTCTTCTACTCTTCACCAGTCATGGCTGCCTACCAATTCTTAACTCTGACTTGCAATATTTAACCTTCTCCCTTCTTGGCCCACTCCTGACCTTTGAGTCAGTCTGCACCTCTGACAACTCCTTCAGACAGTCTTCCCAGATTCCCCACCATGACTAATGGCTGTTTACCATCCCTCCTGCCCCCTGCGGGTCTGCACTTATGCATGTGTCCTACAAGCAGGGGGCAAGCACATCTCTGTATTTCAGTCATTTATGTTCTTCATGTATGTTCAGACCATCAATTTCATGGACATCCCTTCAGGTCAGGGAACACGTCTTAACTCCTTTGCAATTTCATATAGCCAGAGTAGCAAATAGTGATCCTCAAAGGGCCATTTCTGATTCAGTAGTAAAGGGAACAAATCTCTATGTGAGCAGACACAGGGTCAATACCAAAGAACGGAGATGGAAGAGGTCTCTCCAATGAGGGATTCTAACTGCAAGGAGAGATATCCCCTCCACCCCCTCCACACCCGCCTCACCTCCAATATGTGCACAGAGAACTGGCCTTCCAGTCCCAATCAGAGATCAGACTGAAAAAGCAGAATGCTATGGTCTGAGCAGGGACATAGGTGATCAATTCCTATTGAAGAAAGATCTAGCATCTATATCTAAAAAGATTAAACTACAGAGGAAGGCTTAGAGCTGGACTGTCAAAGAAATCACAATGGAAAATAGTATTTCCTAACCTACTTTCCTGTGCCAAACTCTAAGTGCTTTATGCAGATAAAACATTTGCACCCACAGTGTTTGGGTAGGTCTTGATTTGATAGGAAACTGTGCTAACTCAGTCAGCAGCATATAAGTAAGAAACACTCATCAGACACTAACTTTTGCCAGAAAAGGAATATCTGCCACAAATATTTTCAGGTGGTAAATCTATAAAATACCAGGGTAGATGTTTTGGTGGCAACCAGACTGAAACGGAAAACTATATGCACACTGTTCTCAGCACATCCATTGCATCTCCTATTCCACAAATTATCCATAGGCCATCTGGATAGAGACTGTATTTCCCAGGCTCCCTTGCAGCTGGACGTGACTACATGACTTGTGGCTTGACTCCAGTCAGTGGGATATAAGTGGGAACATGTGAAAACATCTGGATAGAATCTGAATAGGATGGCTCATCCATGACCTTGATCCTTTCTTTTTGAGACCTTCTTGATCTTATGCTAGAATGTAGATGTAGATGAAATCATACTGGACCTTGAGAATAAGGACAAACTTTAGGAATGGTAGAAAAGTGAGCAGAAAGAGAATGATTCCCTGAGAACTTTATAGAAAGCAATTTCCAGGGCAGCCCTTGACTGCACACTTACAGATTTTTAAGAAAGAGTGAATAACAGCTACCACTTAATCACTGCTATGGGGGTCTCCGGAAAAGCTAATACTAACTATCACAAATGTCCTCATTTACTGATTTTTCCCAATGAGGAAATGAGGTAGAACTTAGATCCCAGTTTATAAATGAAGTAACTAAGGCAAAGAGAGTAACCCACCCAAAATCATAGCGCTTGTAAGATATGAATTCAATCTGTCTGAATCCATCGTCTTTGTTGTTTTTCCTATGTTAATATTGTTTCCACGTACAGGAATTCTTAGGACACTGTGGGTAGTGAGAATTTAACATTTGTATGGCTTTGGGCAAGGTCCTGATGTGATTCATACACAGGTTAGTAAGGCATCTGGCTGGTTTCCTATGAAAGGCAGGTACCATAGCTCTGTGGCCAGGTCAAGACCAGACAGAGGTCACAAGACTCGCAGATACAGATACGTGCTTGTAAGACAAAGGGAGACCAGGCTCAGAAAGTCTTCCTCTTATAGCTTACAAAGAGGCCACTTCTGTGTCTGAAGATGTACAGGCCAAGAACCACCCCATGTCATGCCCATTCATCCTATTTTGTAAGTGCTGCATTGTCCAGCATTTTGTTTCCTCTCTGTTTTCTTTTTAAGATTTATTTATGCACAGAAGAACTGGGGTGTAGATTAGAGGTGTGGGGAGGGAGGGGGAGAAGATTCACCAGAGATAAGTGGGGAGTAGAACAAGCAGATCTGCTGAAACACACTGCTGAGGAGAGCAGCAGGTGAGGCAGGAGGGGTCTGCTGTGCTTGTGGGTCACCTCCCTGGCTGGGGATTGAACTCAGGCCACAGCAGTGATAGCATTGATTCTTAAATCCTACATCACCATGGAAGCCGAGATGTTGTTTTCTCAAAGGGAAGACCGATTTAATGATCTCCTGAGGTAGGGGCAGGAGGCAGGGAGCAGGTGGAGAAGAGTAAAGGCATCACCAGAGGCAGAGAGGGAAGCAGAACAGGCAGACTGACTGAAATACACTGCTGAGGGGATCAGCGGCAGAGACAGGAGAGGTCTGCTGCACCATGTGGGTCCCCTCCCTAGCCAGGGATAGAACTCATGCTGCTGTGCCGGCAGATGCTTCACAGTGTGACGTTCAACCTGCTGCACCACCAGGGAGGCCTCTGGCCTCTCACCTCTTATTCCAAAAGTCAGGGTTGGAACCGGAGGTGGGAGTCAAGGCAGAAGCAATGCAAGGAGTTTCCATGTACAACCCTGTGATGTGTGGGACTTTTTAAAGACAACCTATACAGCACAGTGGTCAAGTCAGGAGGGTCCAATGGAGGACAAGTCCCTGAAAGCTCCTATAGGAGGCCTTGTACACAGCTGCCCTCTGGAGAGTCGGAGAGTCTAAACTTCTTATGACCGCAGGAGTTCTGGGGGGAGAAGAGCTGTTTGCTTACTGGATAGGACGTTTTTGTTAGTGTTTTTACTTGGTTTGTTGGTGTCTTTAATTTTCTTATCATTACATGGCCTCTTAGGGTTCTGAGTATTCTCACATACTCTCAAGATCCTGAACTAGTTTCTGGGAAAATATGCACAGAAGGGAGCAGCCACTATTCTCTTCTTGTGCCCCTGGCAGACATTGCTAATCAATCATCACACACTTTCCTACAGGCTCTCAGTGCAGCACCAAGGCTGCCAACTAGGAAGAATTTCATTTTTATATTGAAATGCCTCTTTACTCCTGCTCTTTGAGAATTCAGACTATGAATTCCTCAGTTCAGTTTCTACACTTAATGTGAAACCTTGCATAGAATAGGTTATCAGGACACATTTGAGTAGGAAAGAGACAGAGGGAAGAGCTAGAAGGAATCAGTAAAAGAGTCAGGCTATAGGGAACTCACTTGATTATGACAGAGTTGGGTTTACCTTCAACCTGACTCAGAGCCCCAGGCTCCTTTCTAGTCTCCTTGCTGTACTGGGCCACTGCTAGGAACTACTCCCAGGAACTACTAAGCCCCATGGATGCTGTGGTTCATGCACAAATGCACTTTTGCTAAGGAGGAAATGACATTAGCTCAGGAGTCAGAGACTGGGTTCTGACCCCAGCACAGCCACACACCACTTAGGTGATCTTCAGCAAGAACTCCGTAACCACCCTCTCACCTGCTCCCTATGTGAACAAGGGGGACTTTACACAAAAAGACTACTGCTAATCTTTCCATCCTCAAACCTATAGTGTTTGACTTCTGTTGTCCTCCTTCTCATGTGACTGTAGGACACTCCTCCCCCCCTCTCTCACAGCCCTGCCCTAACCATAGTCTCTCCTAAAAAGCCTTTCCAGGTTAGCCCAGTGCATGGAGAGCACCTTCCTCAGAGCCCAGCCACACCAATACCACCCCCTTCACAGATGGAACTGTGCCTGCATTTAGATTCTAGCACTGATGATCTGTCTTCCATGGGCGCATACTCACACCCACAAGCTAGAGAATTTCTTGAGAGATAAGAATGTGTTTTACATTTCTTCTGTATGTTCCACAAGAACTCAGTCAAGGACGTTATAATAAATAGCGGTAATGATTGTTATCCAATACTAAACACTACATGCACATAATTCTCATCTAATCCCAATACCCACCCTGAGAAGCATTACCTTCCTTGGGCATCAAGAGGTCACAGGTCTTATCCAAGGGCCCCCAGGAAGAAGAATTTGGAATCTGGGTGTCTCTGGCTCAAAACCCATGTGCTAATCACAACCCTGCAAAATCCTGGCAAAGGGCTCGGTACACGGTCCCTGCTGCACACATCACACCCATGTACATGATGGTTCTAATGCCTTCAGTTTGTGACACATGTTGACACTTCTGTCTTGTTCAGCCCCTAAGTTCCCATATAATCTCGAATGCATACTATTCATTATATGGATGTCTGAATGAATGGGACTGTTCTGATTACAGTCCTCCTCCGTTTGCCCCCTGACCCAGGTCTTGCCAACCCAACCGACCCAACCATTTATTCATCCATTACCCCAGTTCTACACCCCGGAGCTATTACACATACATAAAGCTATTAGGACAAGCTAAGAAGACCCCCTCTCACTTTAAATTATCTACTCAAACAGTATTTATTTGGCTCCCTCCCTGAGCACAGTCATGCATAAGTAATTCATCTTTCACATTCTGTTTTAGTACATTTGGGGACTTCTTAATAAACTCTGGGCAGCTAACTCATTTACTTATCTGATGCCACAAAATTCACATTCACACAGAAGCTTCTAGGGAGAACTTGCCAAAAATTCTTCAATTATTCTCTGCTAAGTCATTCTGCTTCTCAGTGGAACCAGAGACTTTAGACAGCATCCAAATTCTTCCCCTTGAATAAATCTGACAAAAGAGGTGAAGGACCTTTACAAAGAAAATTACAAAACATTGCTAAAAGAAATAGAAGAAGATACAAAGAAATGGGAAAACATCCCTTGCTCATGGATTAGAAGAATTAACGTCATCAAAATGGCCATCCTACCAAAAGCAATCTACAGATTCAACGCTATTCCAATAAAAACTGCAATGTCATTCTTCAAAGAAATAGAAAAAATATTGATGAAATTCATATGGAGACACAAAAAACCTCGAATAGCCAAAGCTCTCCTGACTGAAAAAAAGGGAAGTAGAGGGATCACACTTCCAGACTTCAAACTTTACTACAAAGTCACAATCATAAAAACTGCATGGTATTGGAACAAAAACAGACACATAGACCAATGGAATAGAATAGAAAGCCCAGAAACAAACCCACAAACTTATGAACAACTAATCTTTGACAAAGGAGCAAAGAATTGCAATGGAACAAAGACAGCTTGTTCAATAAGTAGTGCTGGGCAAACTGGACTGCTATATGCAAAAGAATGAAACTAGAATACTGCCTTTCACCATGCACAAAAATCAGCTCAAAATGGATTAAGGACTTAGACATAAGACCTGAAACCATAAGATATATTGAAGAAAAAGTAGGCAAAACCCTACATGGCATACACATCAATAATATCTTTACAGATACAGCACCTAAAACAAAGATAGTGAAGGAAAAGATAAACAACTGGGACTACATAAAACTTAAAAGCTTCTGTATGGCAGAAGACAAAGTGACAACCCACTGACTGGGAGAAAATCTTTGCACACAACATTACTGACAAGGGACATAACACACAGATCCACAAAGAACTAACCAGACAAAACAGCAGGTGAGAAGATTCACCAGAGACAGAGTGGGGAGTAGAAGAGGCAGATCAGTTGAAATATATTGTTGAGGGGAGCAGCGGGCAAGACAGGAGAGGTCTGCTGAGCCACGTGGTCACCTCCCTGGCCCCAGATCGAATTTGTGCTACAGTAGCTGTGGAAACCCCACAGTGTGGCGCTCAACCCCTTGTGCCACCAGGGAGGCCCCCAAATTCTTCCCCTTCTATATTTAATCCCACTGCCTCACATCAGTCAGTTCCTATCTTTTCAAGAGTCTTCCCATACATTGTGAATAAAAGTCACCCCAGGACTTTGATAAAAGGTTGATGCCTATTCAGACTCATTAGGTCTGCAGTGGACATAAGAGTCTTTACTTCTAACAGGGCCCCAGATGATGCAGATGCTGAATCACATTGTAAGAAGCAACTCTCTGTCCACTGCTTCAGCAGAAGCCCTCTTCCCCATGCCCAAGTCTATCTTCCACCTCCACAATAATCTAAGCCTCAAACTGACCACCTCACTTCCCCACTTGTGACTCATGGGAACATGTCCACATTAGATAGAGTGGGGACCAGACCAGGCAGACTGACTGAAATACACTGCTGAGAGGAGCAGTGGGCGAGGCAGGAGAGGTCTGCGGTGCCATGTGGGTCCCCTCCCTGGTTGAGAATCGAACTCGTGTCACAAGAGCTTCACAGAGCGGCTCAACCAGCTGTGCCACCAGGGAAGCCCATGTCCACTCTTCTTGCTTGATTCTGGCATAGCGAGTTGGTCACAATGGTCACGTGGAGCCCTCCTCCCTTCACTTCCCCATAACTCCTCTTCTCTGTATGCCCAGTGTGTTTCTCCTTCCTGTGAAGTTGCTTACACACTTACCTCTACTGCTCCACAAAGGTTTTTTTGACCCTCCTTTCCTTCCTCTACTTCTCTTCAGGTTAATGAGAAGACTCTGGTCATCTCTCATGCATAGACTTCTTCCAGGGTATTGATCCAGTGTAGTCTCCCAAATAGGCTGAGACATTTTTGAGAAGAGGGACCAGCCATGTCTTGTTGAATTATTTGCCCTCTGGGATTCAACAAATATTTATGAAATGAACAGACAAGAAACCTTTTGAAGATCTTTTGACACAAGGAAGGAAGACAGAATTAATTAGACTAGAACTGTTAGAGAGAACAATCACTACTTTGTTTTTAAGAATACAAACATTGATTGCTTTGTGTATAAACTAACTTTTCCAGGATAATGAGATATTTGCTTTTATTAATATATTTGATTCAGTCATTTGCTTAGCAAAGTGCAGGTAAAATTCTAAATGTCAACTGGCACTAAACAGTTTCTTTTAAGAGCAAAGTGAGGAAATTATATGCATTTAGTCCACAACCTGCAGAGAGGATAATGTTCTTTGAAGTGGTACAGAACAATTTTTATCAGTCTATGGAGTTATTGTTTTTTGAGGAACAATCTCTTAGGAGATTATAATGGAAAAACTAGGAATAGTTGACATGATACATACAGAGAGAGAGAGACAGACAGACAGACAGACAGACAGATGATAGATAGTTGGCTTTCACATAACACTAAGAATAAAAATAAAAACTACTATTAATATTACTTACATAGTTTATGAGGTGCTTATTCTATACCATAGGGCTGACTCTTTACATACATGATTTTGTGCAATCCTCAGACTAACCCTAGGAGATAGTTTCCATTATCCCCATTATACTAAGAGGACTACCAAGGCTCACAGGGATTGAGCAATGCATCAGCGGGGTGTACGTAGTATCAATGACAGCTTTCACTGCCTGTACCACTAAGCAAAACTGCCTCGTGTCAAAGTTCTACAGTGGTCAAAAACAAGTGTTTCAAGGGAATGTTTATCATGATATATAAAAAGACTGAAACAGAGCTGCCACTCTCTGTGAGCTGCCAACTTAAAGGCAGATGCAGCATCCAAAGGTGTCCATCTCAGTAGCAGAGACACAAAGCAGCTGATTCACATGGAACCCCATTTGTAGTAGGGAATGTGGGACAAACGAACCTAAATGAGAATTTAATAATTTGGCATGGAATCCATAACAGTTGCGCGGAGTCAGACAGGTGCCACGTAGGAGCAGGTGAGTGTGAGGGTAAAGTGGTTAAAATGACAAAGGGAGAAGGGGGTAACATGGAGAGAAAAGGCAGGATGAGCTAAATCTTGTCCTTCACACATGATTTTACTCCTTAGGGTGTCCCAATGACGCACTTGTAATTTTTGCCAATTCGCAGATAAAACATTTAGGCTCAGAGAGATTGAGGATTCGTCACCTGAGTGGCAGGGCAGTTTTGAACTCAGGTCTGCTGGCAATTTCTGTGTACATCTGTGTCATATGCTCACTGCCCTTGCCCCCACGATGCTACGAGCATTTCAAAGTTATAGAAGAAGCCACTTGCCAGCCGGCTCACCCTGAGCTCTTAGTAGAGAGAAGGAAATTTCAGGAAATCCTGGAAAAATTAGTAACTTGAGATCACTGCAGCTTATTGAAAGGGCAGCAGATCAAGGGGGAAAAATCCTTCATTTTATTATTAGAATCTTGAAGAGATGAAAACATAACTTCTTTGCTGTCTCCTCTGTTTCTAAAATGTGACAAGTGTTTCATATTCCTACAGGCTATACAAGCAGAAGTGCCTCCAAATGTGAGTGCCCCTGGGAGCACAGAGTTTCAGCCTCTTATTCTGTTCTTTGGCAAGAAGAAAAGAGATGCCTTTCCGGCAGAGCACTATCCATGTGGTTTTGATATGGCCCAGGCTTTGGCCAAACAAAATGATAACCCAGTCAGTACTTCCCACGGTATCTGTCCCCAGCCCTGAGAGGCCCTTTCCCACCTCAACCCTGATCTTTCCAAGAGGTCTGGCATGCACTGAAGGGACTCCTCAGATATAGATCCTAGGGCTCAGGGCCCACCCCAGGGGAGAAGAGACCCCAGAGAACTGAAGTATGCTCCACCAACATTTTTCGCCTCTGAGGCTTAATTTCCATGTCAGTGAAATGGAAGGACATTTGGAGATTTGTAGGAAGGAAAAAAAAAAAAAAACAACTGCACAGTGTTATAACTAGGGACTAATTTTAAATAATAATAAACAATTAGTTTTAACTAGAATTAATTAATTTTAACTACTACTGAGTAGCCTTGATTAGGCACTTAATAAAATAAGTTCAACATACAATTGTCAATCGCTACAGTCATTTTATTTTTTTTTAATATAAATTTTTTTAAATTTACATATATTTGACATCAGTTGTAATCCCCATGTATTCCCCATCACCATATCACCAGTGCACCATCACCTCAGTCCCCCGTGCTCCCGTCTGCCCTCCATCCTTCCCCTCTCCCCTCCCCACCAAGTGTCCCCAGAGTGTCTGTCTTTTCATTTTTGGTTTTTGTTTCTTTCTTGTTGTTGTTGTTATTATTATTATTGTTCTTATTTCTTTTCCTTGATCTTTATTTGGTTCCCTTATATTCCTCCTAGGGGAGGAACCATCTGGTATTTTTCTTTTGCCTTCTGACTTACTTCGCTGAGCATAATCCCTTCCAGTCCTATCCATGTTCCTATGAATGCGTCTAGTTTTTCATTTTTGATTGCTGAGTAGTATTCCATCATCTATATGTACCACAGCTTCCCGATCCACTCATCTGTTTTTGGGCATTTAGGTTGTTTCCAGGTCTTACCTATTCTACAGTCATTTTAAAACGAAAAGTTCATCCAATGTGAGAGCCTGGGGGGAGGGATGAGGAGAGGAGGCGCTCTTTGCCTCAGTGCCTAGGGGGCAGCAGCCACTATCACGTGACTGCTCGGCTAAGGGGCACTGGCACTCTGTCACCAGCCAGCACCTACCTGTGCCTCACTGCAGCTCTGTGAGCAGGAGCTACGTGCCCACGGAGCAGACCAATGTCAGGAGCTTCATTAACAGCAAAAACTCACTTCAAGGGACATGAGTCAAACCAGGCAACCTACATCTGTAGCCTCGAGCCTTTTACAGCTGTGCACGGTGCCCTGCAGAGGAGCCAAGAATGCAGAAGACCGGTGAGCGCAAACCTCTGCCCCATTCAGCAAGCCAGTGCCTGAGCTGGAGAAAGGAGCACCTCTTTTGAATTTGGATAAGTGTGTTAGGGATTAGGGAAAGTGGTGACCATGTGCAGCTGTTAAAGGGCAGGGAGAGGGGTACCCTAGAACTCTTAAACTTGCCCTCTCTAAATGGAGTTTGCTATTTGCCGCATTAAGATAAACATAAAGGCCTTTAATGGAAAGTAACTTTAATATAATTAGGGAACAATACAGAAAAGATAAAGGATATAATTATTAAGTATTTAAAGTTACTTATCTTTTGAGGGTAAAGGTTTAGTTAAATAGGATTTGCTTAAAGCAAGGCCCAAAAGCCTGCCACACGTTTAAAAGATTTTTTTAGTGGAGACCCACAGAAAAGGGTTAGAAAGAGTTAGATATATTTGGGAGGAAAAGAGAAAAATTAAAATTAAGATGAAAGCTGCTATTGTTAACTCCCCCATGGGTTTTTCACCTACATTTGTTCTAACCAGTTCAAGACCAAGAAGTAAGTGCAGTTTTTTTACATGTTCTTTTGCTCCACGTGCCTTCTCCATGTCTCCTTGCTGCTTTTCATCCTGCTTCCTTTTTCCTCCCTTCCTCTGTCTTCTTATTTCCTCTTTAGCATTTTCTTATCCCTGCTCAGCTCCACCTCACTAAGGGCAGAACCAAGATTTTGGAACTTCCCCTTTTCCTGCGGACCACCCTGTTACACAGCCACTGAGGTTTAAAGAGTGACCTTGAATCATGAAAGAAATCATTTCTTCTTTCCTTTCCACCTTGTTTCCTGCCTTTACCCCTTCTTCCTTCCTCCGCCAACCCTTTTTAAGAATCCAATGTTTGCTAGCTCACTAAGCTGCAAGGGGCCTACCAGGGCACAGACTCAGAAGTAGATGACACAAAACAAGACAATGCCTCTAGGAAGGGCAGCTGGGAGTTGGGGGGAGGCCAAAAATGGGCCCACAACACAGAGTACTAACCACTATACAATCACGGTTCGCCAAAGAGCACAAGGGACTGAGGTGATGGTGCACTGGTGAAATGGTGGTGGGAACTCCATGGGGACCACAATTGATGTCAAATAGATATAAATAAAAAAATCAGGAAAGAAAAAAAATGGGTCCAGATTCATGACTGAGAAAACTTGATAAGAAGTACAGAACATGCAAAGAGGAAACAAAATGTAAGGTGCAAGAGGAAAAGAAATGTGGGAGAGAAAGGAATTAAAGGAATATTAACAAAAGATGAGATGAACGTGAAAGAATGGACCTGGCTGTAATGAAGAAACTTGTGACCGTGTGTGCATGTGTGTGTGTGCGTGTGTGTGTGTGTGAGTGTATAGCCATGTGCAAGTTCTTCTGTGTGCTTACATTAGAGAGGGATATACGGGGCAAGACACTTAAAGATAGTCACTGTGCAATTACTTTGTAATCATTGTCTCATTGGAGCTTTGTAGCAATCTTGTAAGGTGTCTTTATTTATTATTTTATAGAAAAGGCACATGGAACTCAGGGAGATGAGGGGCGAGGGGCCCTGGCTGTTAGATAATGAAGCTCACTGGTCTGCAATGCACACAGGGAGGGATCACAGCCATGTTTTGCTGCTAATCAGTCTGTGCATTGTCCCCTCTTCACTTCCCCTGTGGCAGAAGCCCAGGCCTCACTGATACACTAAGGGTTTCGAATGCCAGTTGTGAGGGGGGTGAAGGTCACTGGCAGGGAACCGAAGCTGCCATTAGCACCATTTCCAAAACACATCTGGAGTTGTCTGTCCTTCTCAGCCCAAGACAGGGGGGTTCCCACTTACGTTAATTAAACAAATCCTATCATGGAAATGAACTGAGCCAGGTGACGCACTCTGCACTCATCTTCAAGTTGCTGGCGACTGTCAGAAAATTCAAGTAAGACATATATAGTTGTTCGGCAAGGGGAGGGCTAAGAAAGGAAACTGTCTCTTTTACATCCACTGAAAGAACCTCCCTCTTATGCTACCTTTTGTGCCAGGGAGGTTCCAGGAGGAAGCTGGATGAGAATTAAGTGGGCACCCATGGAGTCCATCATTTTCCTGAAACTCTGGTTAGGAGCACATGGCAAGTACAGGAAAAGGTCCTCTAGAGAGCTCGAGGCTAGGAGTACACAAAGGTCCAAGTTCAAGTCTGGTCTGGGTTGCATCACTGGTGAACCATTGACCTTTGACACGGCTCACTGAGACTTAATACAAATGGATGCTAGAACTGGACCAATGCCACTTCGTAAGGGGTCTTCAGAGACGTGATGATGGACAAACAAGAATGTAAAAAAGTAAAAGTTTCTATCAAGCTTGTCATGTGAGTTTGGATTTCAACATAATAAAACAGCTCATTAGGATGGGTGAGAACTTTTTCTTTCTTTTATTCAACCATTCAAAATGTATTAAGTATCTGTGTGCTCCAGATTATAGAAATAAATATAACATGACACCTGGCCCAGAAAGAATATTCTACAGGTCTCGAGAGCAAGAGCTGAGTCTGTTTTCTTCCCATTACACCCCCAAAATGTAGCAATAGGTTAATCCTTAGAGTAGGGGATGTTCAACAAGTGTTTGATTAAATGGATGAATTACCAGTTTTGTAAGTGTTCAAGGCAAGTATTTCAGTAAACCTATAAGATAAAAGACCCCAGGAACTGGAAATGAGGGCACCTCACCCAGCTGGGAAGGGGGTAGGAGGAACCATCAGAAGAAAGAATCTGGAAAGAATATGCTGCGAGGGAGAAGTTACGTCTCCATAAACAATAGAAAAAATGACCCAGGTTTCAAGGGTCAGAGACTTTGGTGGAATAGAACTTGCCCCATCAGGAGGAATGACCCACAGATAGCACGTAGAATGTAACCAAACCTTGTAAGGCACTCTTAACTACATCCAGTCTGCAGACAGAAAAACCAGAATAAAGGAAAGCCAGAGTGTGTGAGTGAGGTTTGGGTTAAGACGAAGAATGGGCTGCACCAGAGATCAGGAAATAAAGTGGACAGCTGCGGAAGACTGGGTCAGAAAGGTTAGTGGGAAGAACTTGAGAATGAAGGGTGGGTGTGACTTACTGGGATGGAGGGATGGAGGCAGAATACTGGCAGACGGGTAGGTAATGCATGTGCTGTGTGTGTGTTTCTGCGTGTGTGTGTATGTCCACGCACACAAATAAAGGTCCAGCTGATAAACTAACAAAGGTAAAAAGGTGAGGGCACCTGTCGCCGTGTTAGCAGTGCCAGCCAGCAGCCGCTGAGCTCTGAAGCCGGTCAGTGATGCCCGAGGCAGGGGGAGGGACAAATGGAACGCGGCAAGGCGATCCAGAAGCAAAAAGAAAGCCATCTCTTCGAAACAAAAATGAAACCGACGTGGCTGGGGGAAACTAAATATTTGTGAGATGATGTGAACAAAGGGGAAAAGTCAATCCAGGGAAGTTGGAGTTTTGCTCTGAGCCTTCAGAGACACTGATCGCTGGATACTTTATGAGAACGTCCTTTACCCCTGCTCTTCCTCTCTCCCGGAAGGAAAATAAATCCTTGGTCAAATGAGACTTGACGGCTTGAAAAGAAGAACCTCTCCAGACTGTCCCAGCTGACGCAGGCTGGCGGACCAGAGATGCAGCACCGTTGCCACTGTGGTTGGGTGCCCAGTAGAGACTCCCAAAGCTCCCAGCAGTGCTCTTGATGCTGGGAGCTTGGCCCTGGGCATTGCTGGGAGAGGCACCGTGACAGGGAAACCTTTGTTTTTCTCTCTTGTCCTTGTTGACAAGCAGGGACAGGATCTTTTGATATTTCTTACAGCATAGCTCTCCTCTAGCAGTACACCTCCCCTCTGATTCTCAGCATGTCATCCTCCCACCCCATCTCCTCTGCCCACTCCAAGCCACCTCCCTCTCGCCTCTATTTCAACCACAGCATCACACCCAAGACCCTGTTGCAGTTACCCGGAAATGCAAAGGTGAGAAGCCACCAATACCTGTTTGAAGAGATGGCATTTTAATTAGCACACTCCAGTTGCCATTAAGCCCCAACTCCTGTCCCACCTCTCTCCCCCTCCCTGTGCCCTCTCCCAACCTCTCAGCTCACCCCCGCCCCCATCTATGTAAAAAAGCCGTAAAACCTTTCTCCAATCACTCTCTCTCTCAGTTTATGCAACCCCCAGAACACGGGTTGATTGGAAAGGTCTCTCTTCTGGATAACAACAATTCAATGTGCCTTGACATTTTAATAGCCTGCCGTCCTGGTGAACACAATCGAGCAAGGCAGTGAAGCAAAAATCATTAGGTAAGCAAGATAATCTAAGCGGAATCTGCAGTCTGTACTCTCACATCTGGGGCAGATTGCACAGCTGGGGCAGTCCAGCCCTGCAGCACCTTTGTATGTGGTTCCAACGTGTGTAAGCTTGTTCAGCTAGAGGCATACACCCCTGCAAATAGGTTTGCAGAGATAAACACACTCAGGTAAACACAGACTCACTGAAGTCGCAACGTGACTACACAAATTCACAAAGAATCAAAATACCTTCCACCTGCCCACACTCCCATTTGTGGTGACTCTTAATGGCGACCATATAAAGTTTTATGTATTTCCATGCACACAGATGTGTTTATGTATATGAAGATTTCTGAACGTAAAGCCTGGTTAAATGTAAAATTTAAACAAATATATAAAACATTTTTAATTCTATCTGTAAGGTGCTATTCTAAGTGTTTTATGCTGTCTAACTCATTTCATCCTCAAAACATAGGTGCTATTATCCCCATTTTACAGATGAGGTAACTGAGGCACAAAGAGTTGAAAAATGTCCAAAATCATCTTCCACTGCTTGGAGGAGCCTGGAATCCAAGTAGTCTGACTCTAGAGTTCAGGTTGTAATCGTTATGCTATGCCATTTCATAAAAAGTAAATAGTACAAATTAAATATAAAATGTGTTACATGTCATTATAAGGTCAATTCATTCCTTTGTGAATGTGTACGTTTATATACATACACTCACGTGGACACTCAAAAGGCTTCTTATCCACACAGACACCTGCATATATATGTAGCCAGCCATATTCAAATGCCGAGCACCTTGTGACTGTCCTGACCATGTACTAGAACTAAGGACATAACAATTAATTAGACACAACTGCCACCCTCAAGGAGCTTGGGTCCACTGGGAGTCAAATGGGCAAACATGGTTGACCTTGCAGGTAAAGACCACATGTTGACACAGAGCTGCCAAGAAGACCCCCCCCACTACCTGCCCGACCTCTCCCCCTCCCAATCTTCTCGGGAAGCCATGCACCTATTGCCATGAGGTAGCCATCACTCAAACCACGTAGAGAGCTCCACTTGGGAATTGCTTTCAAGACCATTTTATAAGCTGCCCGAGAAAATGAGTCTTATTACTTGATAATTACACACACACTCACACCTCCTTCTTAGGAAGGAGGTAGGAGTGACATCACAGAAAGTAGGGTGGGGGGGCAACCGATGACAGAAAACTGCCCTGCTGGATTTCAACCATCCCCAGGTGTCTGGCTCCTCCTCCGCTCCCCGCTGGGAAGTCCCAGCACAGATCCCTTCTCCTGGGTGCTGACTTGGCAAGCGATTCACTTTATGAATATGACCCTCAGAGGGGAGAGCCCCTCTCAGCAGCCCCCGAACTATGTTATCACCGTTATTAAGGAGCTTAAAGAGGAGCTGGGAGGACGAGACACCACTGGAATTGCAGCCTGATTGTGATTGATGTGTTCCTATTAGCGCCTCAGTGTTATCTCTCTGGATGGCAAGAACAGCCAGTGGCTTGTAACACAACAGATTACCTGAGTTCTCAGCCTTAGAAGGATGTTTAAATAAAATATAGTCCCTCTTAGCAAGAGGCTCATTTTCTCCACGAGGCTCCCAGACTATTTCATGTCAGCTCTGATTCGCTGCGACTCTCCTCAGTAAACATGTCTTATCATTAATAATTCTTTACAAGCACAATCTCCAAGAGTCCTCTCTCTCTCTCTCTTTCTCTAGGTGGCTGGACTCAGACACATCACGCTCCAGTTTGGGTTCCAAGGTGCTTCTCTCCGGATTTTCACCTGCCTTGCCAAAAATGATTGATTACGCTAGGCCGACTGGGTGTCCGGCAATACCCAACAAATGACTTTGGCCCCTAACAGCAGGCCTTGGCCAGATAGAAATCAATATTTCACCATTAAAATCTATCAAAGAAGAGTTAAGGCACCATCTGTCCCTGCCGCCTCTCTATGGTGTGTGAACATTAAATCCGACACTTGTACTACATGGGTAATCAATATATAGTGGTTCACAGATCATTTGTGGTTCCCTTTTAGCAGTGATGGATGTCTGGAATCGTTGTGATTCATTTTGTCAGACCATTAAACAAGATTCTGTCCAGTTCCTTCCTGATTTCATTTAGAGGATCATTCTTCACAGTTCATAAGAGGGAAACGGTTTTACCAATCTGCTTCTATTTCAATAAGTCACTTTATAGAGATTTTGTGTCCTCCAGACTGTAAAAATTCTGGAGAGATAGTACAAACAGACCTCTAAAACTATTCACTGCATGACATATGCATAAAGTGTGAAGAGAGGAATGTAAATATGTTTACCTCTTTATCTGCAAATGTTGGTTTTAACCCCCTCCTGACTGGAGTGCCAGTCCGCGGGGCACTCTGGAAAGGGAGCAGAGACTGCGGCAGCAGGAAGAAGGTTATTCTGGTGACAGGGAGCAAGGTCACGGGCAGGGGGAAATCCCTGCGCCCTCGCTGGCCTGCTGAAGAGCACGAGAAGGGCTTTTCCGAGGCTGCCTTTCAAAGACTTTCCTCTCTACTCTCAAGACAATCTTGCCTCTCATCCAAACGTTTGTGAAATGTCTCTCTGTAACCTCATGCCACTTGCTACCCCAAAAGCAGAGGCATGGACCATGCCCTTGAGGATGAGGTGTGGATGGACAGACGGACCTGCATGAGAACAACGCTGCCATCGTCTGATGGAGCCAACCTCCGCCGGGCACTGCACCTGCAAAGTCTCACCCTCCGAGATAGAGACAGTTCTCCTGACTTTCCAGTGAGGAAACTGAGGCTCAGAGAAGTGAACTAGGCTGCCTAAGCTCATGAGACCAGGAATGTGAGAGTCAGACCCCAGCCCTCCCCTGACGCCAGCCTACTTGGCCAGCTCTTGGCCACCTACTTGGCCACCTTCCAGATGATTCTGCTTCAACTCAAGAGCATTTCTTTCAGTCTGCCTGGGATTGCACCAACCATGGAGGGTGCTTTGAGGAAAGAAATTTGTTTTCCATATTATTTTAGGCATATCTATAGCAGAATCACTAAGTGATGCCCTCCAAACCCAGATTTTTATACTATTTTCTGTTATAAGATTATTGGCTAATTATACACCTCTTTCTTATATGAACGTAGATAATCAGGTGTTGATTTAAGTATTAACATAAGTATATTTATATATACACAGATATATAATTTAAATATATAATTATATCCTATCTCAACTATTATATATTATATAATTTGAAAAACTTTAGAGATAATTTCACTTTTCCTTCTTTCCATTCCTTCTAAAAAAAAAAAAGTAACTGAGTCTCAGAGAGACTCAGAGCTGACCTGGGTCAAGAATCTTGTTTCCTTAGGTACTTAGGGAGTGCCGTAGCAAAGAATTATAAGTAAAAAAGTGTTACTGAAAGATTTCCTGGATGCATCTGTCCAGAGGATGACTGGAAGAGAGCTGTATTACTTTGCAGCTGAGCAGCAGTTGACTCCTCCAACCTGTGTGAACTCACTCCAGTTCACTAACCACTAGACACCCCAGCCCTGGGGTGAGTGATCCTCAAGATACCGGCAGAAGGTAAGATGGTTATTACTTTAGAGCCAGAGCCATGCTGGATAGCAGCCTAGGGGAAGCCTAAGCGCTAAAAGTACAGAGAGATCTCGGACTTAGACATTAGAAAGATTAGGCAACACACATGGTGCTGCTAAAGAATTGTGTTGCCTCAGGCAAGTCACCTGGCCTCTCTGAACATCTAATCCTCCTCCCTTGCAGGGTGTTTGTGAGAGTGAAATGAGACAATATAAACTTCAATACTAGTCCTAGCACAATACGTGTTAGGTAGCTTCCTTTTATCATTCTTTCCTTTTCCTTTCTCCCTGATATTACTCCATAAATTTGTATTATACTATATTTCAGCCGCCAATAAGAATGTGTAATGGGATCTGCCACATAAGAATTTATTTAAGTCTTCTTTGATTCTCGAAACATAAAACCTGGGAATTAAAAGAAAAATTGAGAAGTCTTTGGTCCAAGCATTGACTTAGTTCAGGAATTACTTTCACCACCTGCCTGATGGTTCATTTGCAGTGACCATAAGCTCAGGATGTCACAAGGAAGTTGACCTTGTTTCTGGACAGTCACTTAATGATGAATTTCCAACTAAATCTGCCTCTCTGTAAGTCCCACCCATTAGTCCCAGTAATAATTCCAATCCATAACCACCTCATGTTCCGTATAATAATTTAATAGAATAAAAAGAAATGTTCCTTTTAATTTGTGTTTAAACTACTTTCTTGAAGCATTTTGATTATTCCATGAAAATTCAAGAGGTAGGAGGAATGTGCCAAGTTGGTTTTATGCTTGTCTTTCAATGTTTGCGCTGAACACATCCCAGCTCATCTTCAGCGTCATGAGTTAGATTATTTTTGCTTTTGTGAATCCTTTTTCCTCATCTTCTCTGGATTTTCTCAGTCTCTGCAGTTCCATTCTTAAGCATGAAACCCACCACTGCAAAGAGCACTATGGATTCAGTTTTATGCTGCAGGTTTCATACCTTCATTTCTCCTTTTATTCCTTTCTTTTGTTCCTCCTGCCCAGTTTTCCTCCATCTACCTGTCCTTCCATCTCAACTATCCCACTCAAAGCAGCAATGCCAGTAGATGTGTCAGGTCTGACAATGCCATTTAATTGCAGAACACAGTAAACTCCAGGCCTGGGAACAATGCTACTACTCTCAGTAGCTTATCACCCAACTTCACCTGTGATTGCAGAGGTCAGCATGTGCCCTAGCTGGGGGCCAGCTAACACCCATGCCAGGATGTTAGGCCATGTTGTTCATTATCTCCCAACTGCTCTCACCATCCACACACTCCGGAACACAAGATTCAATTCAACAGTTCTAGGGTCCTCCCTGGTGGTGCAATTTGTTAAAGCGCAGCACTATGAAGCAATCAGCAGCAGCATGAGTTCTATCCCTGAGGAGGGAGAGGATCCTCGTGGCACAGCAGACCTCTCCTGCCTGGTCTGCTGCTCCCCTCAACAGTGTATTTCAGTCTATCAGCCTGTTCTGGTCCCCACTGTCTCTGGTGAATCCTCTCACCTTCTCACCCCCCCTCCACCTCTGGCCCGAACCCCAGTTCTTGTATGCATAAATAAATAAATCTTTAAAAAATAAATAAATAAATGCAATGGTTCTATATCGAGTGTTCCTAAGAAACCCCACTGAGCTCACATGATCTGTCCACACATCCAGGCCACATCACACTCTCGTGGGCCACCAGGCCTTTGCATTACCAGGTTGCCCAGTTCTAGGATTAGTGGCATCTCCCAGGTTTTATCTTTGGGCCCCACCCCAGCCCCTTTCCTGCAGGCTCCACTTCTCGTCACTGTCTCAAAAAATTAGTATTGGAAAAGCCAATTTTTGTGGCCATGTTCATTGTCCTCATGCAAACTTGTAAATCCAGATTTATATATGCCAAATTTGCCATATGCATTTCTGTTTGTAAGAGTTCCCATCATATTAGGAAGATGAATCCTTACACTCGTTCTTTTTTCTTTTTCTGTTCCTTTCGTTTTATTGTTGATGTAACATACTTTTGTGGTATTATGTAAGTTTTAGATGGCCAAACACACCTACCTGCATCTCAACATCATACAGTATGCTCATTACCAAAAGGCTAGTTTCCACCCATCACCATACAATTGGCCCTTCCCACACCCTTCCCTCCCTCCCTTCTGGTAACCACTATTTTGTTCTCATAGCCTAAGAATGGGTTTTTGTTTTGTTGTGTTCATTTGTTTATTTTACTTTTTTATCTACCACATAGGAGTGAAGTCATAGGGTGTTTGTCTTTCTCCCTGACTTCTTCCACTTAGCCTAGTGTCCTCTATGTAAAAAGTCATGTCTGTGCACATCCATTCATGTAAAATTGCTAGATGAATCCTGAGCAGAGGGTGTCGGAGCCACACTTAATTACAGGTCAGCCAAGACCCACACATGCCTGCCTGGTACAGGCCTGCAGCTCAGATGCTGTGGCAGGGATTTGAGCTAGCTTGGACAGTTGAGATTTGAAAACCACTAACCCCACCTCCTTCTCTCTCTCTGGCTGATCATAGCAGAACGATTTTCTGAAGGAATAAGTCAAGTATTCTGAAGATATCCAGGAGCTCCAGACACTCTCTTATTCCTTGTCTTTGTCCTAAGATAAAACAATATATACTCTCAAGTTTTCTTCTACAACTAACTTCAGTCTATCTTACTCTAGTCTAAACCTATGCTGCGGACCTAAGATGTTTGCCTTTTCATAAACCACTCTCTTCCCTAACAACAGTGCTCTTCATTGCAAACCTACCATGCACTGCTTGCTTTGAGACATTATTTCATTGATCCTTCAGCTCCCTCTGCAAGATAGGTTTTATTTTTCTCATTTTTAGATGAGAAACTGAGACTACAAGAAGTTTTGTAATTCACACACTATAGGATTCAAATCCAAATTGGACTCTACAGCCAAGTCTACCAGATTTTTGATCATAGAGATTCTGGGATCCTCAGGCTGTCTCCAGGAAGGCAGGCCTGAATTACAAAGCCCCCATACTCTAGGAAAAGACCCAGAGGATGCCAGTAAGAGATAGTACATAGAACTGGGGGATTCAGTCAGGATTTCTCAGCTGGAGTGGGGAACAGGGTATCTCCTTAGGGACACTCAGAAATGTGACAGTGAGTCATGGCAATGACTGAGAGTGCCATGGCAATTAGTGGGCAGGGCAGGTTATGCTCAACTGTGAGATGTGCCCATGCAATGACAAATTGCCCAATCTAATGCAGTGGCACTCCAGTGACTAAGTCCAACTTTCTCATTTTACAGATGAAGAGGGATCTGAATGAGTCCTCCCTAAGAGAACTAGGGAGAATATGTTTTTCTGCTTAGTGGTATCAGTGTATATTCACCTCCTCACCTCCCCAGGAAAAAGTGTCATAAAGGTCATAGCTTTGCCTTAAACTCAACAGGAGTTTAAGTTCTTAGAAATGGGAAGTAGTATTCTTCAAATGTGCCAAATCCTGCCTTAATGCAGTGCTTAACACAGATCATCTCATTTCCTCGCAGAGAAAAAAGAAACAACAACAACAAAGCCTGGGAACTGGTGGTATGGAAGGAAAGCAGACTGAGGCTCAGAGTGGTTGAGTAAGCTGACCAGAGTCACACAGTTCATTCATTCCTGGCTGAGCCAACGTAGCTCTCCCAAGCAATAAAGTCTTCTCGTGTAGCTGCACAAGAGTGGCAAACCGGGCACATCAGATCACCCAAAATCCTCAGGTCTTCTAGAGACTCCATCAAGTTTTCAGCTGTAATGATATATACACGCTCATCTTGGAGACTTAATGCCTCATGTGATCCTCGCCACCAAATCACTTTGCCACCAAAATCAGCCAACAGAAGTTAATTAGGTTTATGATTACCAGGAAATTTTGTTTTGTGTAGGCTGCACAAAAATCATGAAGATATAAAGACCCCTCCCATTGTAGAATCGAATGGTAAGGAGTGTTTGTACTAGAAAGAAGTAGAATATTTTCCAGAGCTAGAACTGTATCACAACTTTGCCTCACATGAAGGAGATTTTGGGACACATTGAAGAAATGGGCTTTTGTCAGGTGCTTTGATCAACTCAGACAGTTTCTGTTTTCCTTCTAGTTGGCCTTCCATCATTTAGGGCAGGGAGGAGAGGAAACTACAGGCTAGAGAGATGCAGAGAGGGCAGGGAAGATGGTGCTCCAGCTCAGGCTCCCAGAGCCTCAGAAAAATAGGAGAACAGAAAAAGAGCCACAGTGCCAAAAGAATGCCCTGTGGGCAAGCCATGAAATCCTTATGGATAGACTCAGAAGTGACCAGGCTGGGGTCCTCTCTCGCTCATTTCCTACCAGTGATCTGGGCAAATGCTTTAACATGGTTCAAGTTCAAGTTTCTCATATTGATAACCAGGGTATTTATAGCCACCTAACAGTGCTGTCTTTAATAATGAACTTGGAAATTAATAACCTAGCACATAGTAGGCACTCAGTAAGTGGAAGCAGTTAAGACCGATTCACTCACTCAACAATGGAATGCATGAGATGGGTTTGGATAGGACTGTTCAGGAAAGTTCATCACCTCCAAAGCTCTTGCTCTGAGACTGTCAATCTCTCTTTCTTCTAAGGAGTGAGAGGGAGGTGGGGAGAACAAGGAGGGGAATTTTCAGGGTAGCAAGACTAATCAGGATTTCACCATCAAAGCAAATATATCCAATTAACAGCTATTAAAGAAGCATTTTCTGGCACTGTGCACAATGAAGGCCATTCTATCTAGTGGAAATTAATCTTAATTATTGGTACCTGCATACATACGTGCAAAGGGAAGCAACTCACATTAATCTACATTAAACTTAATAGCAGTCCGTGTATTATCTATTCTGAGTCAAAATTGACTGCTGGCCCCTGCATAGATATCTGCAGTGCTAACTCAAGTAATTACATTGCAGTGGGTCTCAAAGACACAATTTGTTCCCTATATAATAAATCAGCCGCTAGAAGCTTTTTATAATTAAAAACCAAAAGGAAAAAAATAGAACTGTATAGGCAAATGTCATTTTCTTCTAAGGCAAATTAGGAGAAAGGAAAGTGTGTCTTCTTGTTGTCTAGCTTGAAAGGAGAAGGAAACACCCATTTGTAATGGAATCCCAGAGACCAATACAGTGTTAAGCTTTAGAACCTCAAATTTAAGAATGCCAAGAGATCTTAACTTCAGTTCCAAGGAGGCTGGTCAGGCTAAGTAAAAGATATGCCTTTCATTAACTGGAATTCTCAACATTCTGGGTCAGAATGGAAGGCTAAGTTGTTATTAATAAATTACACTTAAGTGGACATCCCCCTCCCCTAACCATGAGAAAAACAAGGAACGATGGCTTTGTTGTCTTTCCCTCTGCTGCCCACAACCCTTCACGTTGGAGCATCTTGTATTCATCAAGTCAATTTTAGAGGTTGCCCTACCTTCCACAGTTTTCCTTAGCTTTCATCATCTCCATTTGTAGAAGCCGTGATCGTCCCCAAACCTCCACTCCTCCAGTTAGACAGGACTTTTCTTTGCTGCCCAGACTCAATCTCCTGCTTGTGTTCTGTGACCTCCCAAGCCATCTAGTTCAACCCATCCCAGCCAGTGTTCCTTGACTTGTGGCATGCTGCCACCATGGAAATGGTGGTGATTAAGTGACACACACAGTGGCTTCATTTGCCTGGTGCTGACAGGCAGGCACACATTGGGCACATTCCACATTGGGACAACAGTCCTTATGACCTGCTGCAGTAGGGACACAAGTTCACACAAGCCAGATTTTCCTGGGCCAGCCATCTGCTTCCCCCTGTCTTCTACATCCTCACCCCAATGAAAGACCCTTCCTAAGACCCTGCCTCTACCCTGTGCATTCTCATCTCTCACTTCTGGGTTCCTCTCTGAGCTTTCCCTCAACTCACCTAGGCCCTCACCTAGGCCCCTGCCATGTCCAGCTATTGAGGTTGTGTTTATAATTGCAAACCAAAGGTGCACTCAGAACTGTGCAACCCAGCGACACTGACAGTGACCCTCTTAGCACACTGTCACTGCCATCTTGCCTCAGTCTGTGTCTCCTCCAGTGTCCCCAACCCCTTTCCACAGGTGCTACCCGGCTCTCCAGCCTCAGTCAAAGCCATTGCATACTCTGAAGAACCCCACTGTAGGAATTCAAAGTCAGTTTCTGAGCCCATACTTGGGTCCTTCCCTTCCAATCCCTGGCCCAACACTTCCCAGTCAGGTTGAAACTCTCTGGGATCACAAAAATACTCACTGTTATGATTTTTCTATCTCTAGTCTCTAAGTTTATGTTTAGCTCTTGCTGTCTGTTTTATTCTTCATTATTCAATAGCATCATCTAACACAATTTTTCAATCAAAAACCATATATGTGTCCTCTGTGGGAATTGAGAAAATATGGAAAAATAAAGACTTCAGTAAATACCAGGAGGTTGCTTTTCTTTATTTTTCCAGTCTGTTTTTTTTACTGTGGTAAATAGAATGCATTTTAATTTACAAAATGGGCACATATTTGACAGCAACTTTCATTATTTTTTTGAATAATTACTGTACATTGGTTTGTCAGGATCCCAAACCAGTCATCTGAAAGTTACCAATTCATTTTATACTTTCTAAATATAGTTTATATCTACATCTCTCTGTATCTATAGATATATACACACACACGATAGGCTTTATCACAATACCTTGCTACATTTGCTTAACAAATGCTAGAGATATTTATAATATGAATGTTGTCAATCTGCACTGACTTACTTTACATGTACATCTTTCTCTGTTTTTTCTTAACTGCGTTATTTTTTTTGCCACATTAATATTACTCTACAACACCATATATGATTCATAGGTATGGCTTTACACCTCTTCAAACATCTGTTATCATAGCACAGTCACCACTAAGCCACCCAGAATCTTCCACCACGGTGCTTTGGGACCCCACCGCACTTTGCTCCCACCTTCTCCCTCCCTATCCAATAGCCTCAATTCTATAAGGAAACTTCTAGGGTTCGTTATTGGTATGGTTTTGTCTGTTCCTTTGTTTCTCTATATCCACATATGAGTGAAATCATCCAGTATTTGTCTTTCTCCTTCTGAGTAATCTCACTCAGCATGCCCTCCATATCTTTTTAATTACAACAGTGAATTGGAGTCAAGGTAAGGCAAAGCGAATATCATGAAAGAGATTGTTACAAGTGAAGTTTAGAACATATAGTTCTTGTCTGTGTGTGCATTCTTTCATTTCCCCCAGCCAATCGCTGAACCTCACCCATCAAAAGCCCTCTGGACCTGCTTGAACACCTCCAAAAATGGAGAACTCACTTCATGAGGAGGTGGCCATGGGGCCCTAGTCTCCTCTTCTTATCCAACTAAAAGCTCTCCACTTGTTTCCCAGAACCTAAACCAGGTCTTCTCACCTTGTAGGAATACTTTTAGCAGTGAAAATCAGTTCCACCCATTTAGATACTTAATGTTTCTTAGTCATATCATCGGAAGCCATCTTGCCCTGTTACTTATGTTTACATTTTCAAAAGGTAAAGACTGTGGCTTGGGTTTCTCTTCCTTCCCCTTCCAGAGTACTTCTACATGCACCTGGACTTCTTATCTCCCAGATCCTGGTCTTATCCTCTGGATCTCAGTGAGCGCATCCCTTCCTCTGGGAGCCTTTCCTAATACTCCACCCCCAGAGTCTCTCCAGTCTTTGTAATTTTTTATTTGTGATATATATTCTCAGTGATTCTTGCAAAGTTGGCCATTGGTTTTCAAACATATGTATTTGGTGAAAAAAATAAATGGACAAATGAATATTCAGAAGAAAATCAGCTATGAGTTTTTCTCTTGAAAGATAGCAGAGATGGAGTAGGTTACATATCTCAAAGATATCTCAGATTCTAGGGACATTCTCCTTTAGGACCTAAGGACACTGACAGGGCTACTACTGACTGTGTTTAATAACCCTCGAGCTCCATTTATGAAGCACCCAATTATGACAGAAACTTCAGAAACCCAAAGTGGGAAGCTAGTTTTCTTGACATGTTAAGGATTGTTTTCTCGATCTCTTATTCTTGTCGCTCCACAATATTCAGTGAATATCTACAACTGATACAGATTAAACACAATCCCTGCCCTCATAGAGTTTATAGTTTAAAAGACATATAGATACAAAAAGAAATAACTTGAATTCAGTGCTCCAAGGTGGGAGTGAGACATGGGACATGGAAGTGACTGCTACCCAACTGGTAAGTGAGGAGGAATGTGCTAGAGGCAGGTGTCATCCAAACTGAGGAGACAGGAGTGGGAGACTCTGAACAGAAAGGACTGACAACAAAAGGTTTGAAACAGGAGAAGTGGGAGTAGGAGGAAGAATTGAGTTGAGGAAGGGCTGAACTCCCTCAGTGAGTAGAAGGAAGAAGCGACAAGAAGAAAGAGCCTTGTTAGTCACAATAACAAGTTTGAGCCACACTGTAGGAGCCAAAATTAATTTTTAGCAGGAGACCAACACACAGATTGAATATGCATTTTAGAACTGAGAATGGGTTGGAATAGGTAAAATAGAGATAGGAAGACAAGTTTGGAAAGACTTACAGAAAATTAACTAAGGAAAAAATGATAGGGGACCAGGGAAAGCAGAGAGATGTTTAGAAAATGTAAAAACACTCTGAAAGACTGGAAAAAAGCAGAGGAAAGAAAGAAGCCAGCTGTGGTTCCTAGATATCTGGCCTGGGCAGCCAGGTAAAAGTTGCTTGACTGATAGGAAGTTTTGAAGGAAGATGCTCAAATTGATTTTGGATATGTTAACACTGGAGATTTTTGTGAAATAGCCAAGTGGAGTTATATGAGCAAAGATGACTATAGTGATACCAAGTCAAGAAACTTCCAGACTAGCAATAGAAATCTGAGAATATATGAATTATAAATGACTGCTGGGCCACCAATGAGATTCCCCATAAAACAGGAGCAAAGAAGGAAGAGATTTTGCAGAAACCCTCTAAGATATGGGTAGAAAAAAGTTTCTTGATATAAAAAAATTGGAAGTCAGCTGGACTGGTGGGAAGAACTGCCATCGAGAGTACAGTGTCACAGAACCCAAAAATTTGAGAAGTAACATTTATTGGCTAGAGTGGGCAAAGTGGAAGTCTGGGAGATCTGGACAAGTTCCAATAGCATAGAAGAGAGGACTTCAGAATGCCAGTGTGAGGGAGAGGAGTAGACAGCAAGTGCAGGCAAAACTTAGGAGTATTTCATTGATAAAATTAAAGACAGGGAAATAGCTAGGAAGGGAGGGTTTTTAGAATGATGTTTTATTAAGACAGGAGAATCCTAAGCATGTCTTAATACTCCTAAGAAAAAGGCAATAGAAAGGAAAAAGTTTAAAAATATATATAGAAGAGAGGAAGTAGACAATAATAAAGGAAAATCCTGAGGGAATGGATAAAGTTAGGTCCTAGGAGGTGCTTTGTTGGATCAATAATGAAAGTGAAACTGGGAGTAGTGGAGAGTTTTGAGGCCAGACAGCACTCCAAAAAACTTTAAAAGATTAAAAGGTTACAAAGTAAAATTAAAGGCTATAACAATAGGAGCTATAGCCTAATAGAGATTAGTGTTTAATATAGATTATTGGTTTTGGGGCTATAGGAATAATAACTATGGGGTTTATTTATAGACGGGGGAAACAAGAATGTTTAAGTATTTACAAGAGGCTGCCACTTCTCTGGACCCCTTCTTCCTCCGGGCTGCTGCTTCTCCACTCTCTTCTCCATCTGCTCCCCCAGTATTTAATAATTCTGCTGAATAAATACTTTTCGCTAAATAAGTGCTCCAGGTCTTTTTTTAACCCTGGGTTATATTTACTTTTAGGATGCCCCCCACAGTCTAATTAGTTTATTTTTTAATCCTACACCTAGTTGATTTCATAATTTAAAAAGTGCAATTTACACAAAAATGTTCTACTACCACTAACTTATAGTAAAAGGCAAAGTCCTAGCAACAAAGCATCAGTCAACCCACAGCTCACACCCAATTAGTCCATTCCACAATGCAGGCAATACACTACTACATAAAAAGTTTTTAAAAAGCAACTGCCACAACTAACTAACTTGTATTAAAACAGCACACATATTTACTTTTGCCTGCTACAGCCCAGTAACAAAAGGAGATGTTGTAACTGTTAGAAAATCTATCAAATGATAGAAAATCCTCTAGAACTGTGATTTGAACTCAATTTTCAGAAATGAGGAGATAGAAATTTGTTATCATTAGTTAGACAAGTCAGCATTGGCAGGGATCAGAATTAACAACCATGTGATTTGCATCATCTTGTCTCATGGTTGCAAGATGGCTGCAGTGGCTCCAAGCATCTCATCTTTTCATGACCAAATCATAGTCAGAAAACATGGGTTAGTCAAGCGTACAGTCTCTCCTCACAGATCTCCCTCTTAAAAGAAAGAAAAAACTGGGCCTCCCCTGGTGGCGCAGTGGGTTAAGCAACGCACTACGAAGCAAATTGCAGCCACTGCAGCACAAGTTCGATCCCTGCTGCCGGCCGGGGGGGGCCCACATGGTGCGGCAGACCTCTCCTGCTGTGCCCGCTGCTCCCCTCAGCAGTGTACTTCTGTTGATCTGCCTGTTCTGCTCCCCGCTCTCTGTGGTGAATCCTCTCACCCCCCCACACCTCTGGCCTGTGCCCCAGTGCTTGTATGCATAAATAAATAAATCTTTAAAAAAAAAAAAAAGAAAAAACTTTTCTAATAGTCTTCCAGAAACTTCTTGATACATCACTTTACCTTAAAATTGGGACTTAAAAGTCATCCCCAGATTAAACCTGGACCCACTTATCTGAAATAAAGACATCTGCATCCAGCACCTAAAGAAATTAGGACTCCAGTGACCAAGAAAAAAAGGGGTATCATTAGGTTGGACGCAGCAGTGCCTGATTTAGAGGCACTTACAAAGTTGGTCAATGCGTTTAAAAACAGAAACTCGGGTGAATTCTCATCAAATGTCCATTATCTCAGTAAGTTTGTCATCCACTAAGTGAGAGGAAAGACCTAAGGGATATGAGGTTTGGTGGAAATGACAAGATCTAAAATAATCGTTGTGGATAAACCTAAAATTTGAAGGAGACCCTCATCAGGGAGAATGCTTGGGGAAAGAATTATAGACCAAAGAAAAGAGGAAGAAGAATAGACCTGCTAAGGGGCGGCTCTGGCTAAGTGCTTGTGTATACCACAGTTTACGGTCTCTGCACTGCTGGTAGGGGAAACCCTGGTATATCTGACCATTTGGGCCTATTAATTCATTAGTGTGGGTGGCAATTTTGTGCATTGTAAGATGTGTAGCAATCCCTCATGCTCTATACTAAGTGCCAGAGGTATACACCAACACCCTCATTTGTGACAACAAGGACTATCTCCAAACCTTGTCAAATATCCCCAGGGAACAAAGTGACCCCAGTTGAGAAACTCTGATGCCTGCTGTCTTACTTAATCCCACTGAGTGGCAATTGTAGTGCTGCTTTCAGAGAGGAGGTTAAATCCCTGATGACTTGCAACTAAGAAGAGATGGAGCCAGAATTCAAACTGAGTCTACTGGCGACCTATTGTTGTTCCCTCTGGTACCAAGCTCCACAGCCTTCAATGCACCATCAGCACCTCAATTTAACAGGAGCTCGGCACCCTTGGTCCAGCTCCAGGTTTCCACCCCCAAGAGTCACTTTAATTAGTGATCTGTTTTTCCAGAAAGAATTAGACAATTCATAAAATTTAAATCTTTACAACAACCCTATATGCTCTTTTCCAGGAAGTCAATATTCGGGTTAAATGTGGCAACATTTTCCCAAGGACTTGGAGGAGGAAGCCACCATCCAGAAAGGAAAATCTTTCAAGTTGGAATGTGCTCTAGCTGCCTCTTTAAATGAAAAACACTATGTGCCTGGGAAACATTATATCTGCCAGAGAAAGATGAGGGTCTCACTGTAATAATGATAGCATCAACTCCATGCTGCTTTTCAGCCCCAAGACTCCAAAAAAGGCCTTAAAAAATGAAATTTTATACAAGTGCACACAAACACGCACATACTACTAGAAAAATTCGCACATATATCACTTTGTCCACCTCACTAATGAAAGTGGAATGCAGTGGCAGATGTTTCACAGCTGCCTGACACTCGCCCTCCAGCAGTTTAGGTCAGGAAGCTGAGGACACTCGATCCATGAGGAATTGCAGGGAGAGTCAAGGGAGGTAAAATCTAATGCTGCCAATTGGGTTATGGCCAAATGCATGGAGTACCGTCCACATCATTGCCTCAACCTTTATGCCAAAGACTGAAAGGAGAGAAAAGGCAGGTATCTACTGCATCAGAGAGGTCAGGTGCTCTCCAGGAAGAAAATTGGAACTAGAGAAGATCCCTAACATTCGGGACATATGTACAGCCTGTATCCCTGTCTGATAAAGTCAAGGTTATAGGTTTGGTCTTCTGTCCCCATTAGATATTTGTACTTTGTTGAAAAGCCATTGGCTGCATCCCAACACATTGATAACTGCCTGCCCCACTATAGTCCTTTCCTACAGAGTGGCCCACTGATATTGTTAGGGGGAAAGACCCTCCTGAATGAATTACACAAATAGGTTATGGACTTCGACCCCCCATTCCAGACCTACAGGATCCAAGAACTACAAATCCCATAAGGTCATTATCAAAGAGCGGATCACTGGGACCTGAGGGTGGAGTTAAGCAGCCAAGCTGAGTATAAAAGCAGACACGTGGGCCTTGGGGGGTCGCTTTTTCCTTGGGAGTCAACTCTCAGCGCACCGTTGGGTTCCAGCTCCAAGGAACTGGTAGGATATTTATAGACTTGTAGCCCTCTCTTCTCCTTGTGTTATTCACTACGCTATTTTTCCTTCCCTTGTAAATAAAACCCTTTATCAACCTTTGTTGTATGTGCCTACAGTTGGGGCATTATAAGTGTCGTTCAAGCGCGCGGGTAAGGACCCAGTCAGGCAAACCCATTTTATATTAGGGTTGCCCTGTAACAATATATGTAGGTGGGAGGGGAGGAAGAGAGGAATGGGTACTGTCTTGACTAACTAGGTCAGTGCTTATATATAACCGCAAAGTGTGGAGAAAGGAAGGAGTATCTATGGAGCATCTAGTTCTGGTTACTCTCTGGTCCAGGAGCTTTACCTCTGCCATCTCATGAATCTTTATTGGATCTTATAATCTGAATTTTAGAAATGAAACTTAGACTTTGGAAATATAAAGAAATGTGTTGGGGTTGTAAGCCTCTAGGATACAAGCTTATCCCAATAAGCCAGGATACAAGCTTAACACCTGAAACACACCTGAAAGTGAACACATCTGTGTTACTGCTAAACCAGGGCACAGAGTATCACTAGCAGCCCAGAAATCTGTATGTCTCCTCCAAGTCATTACCCTGGTTCTCCAGGTAAGTAACCTCTGTTCTCCTATTACTATGGATTAAATTTTGTTTATTTTTGAATTATGGGTAAATTAAATCATATAGTGTGTGTTCTTTTATATCTCACTACTTTTGCTCAATAATTTACATGTGAGATTCATCTGTTTTTATGCATAACAGCATCACGTTCACTCTGACTGCCTGAGAGCAATCCACTGTGTGAGTACATCCTTCATGTGTATAATTCTATTATTCGTTGACATCTGGGTTCTTCCACTTAGGAATGCTATGTAAGAATAACGCTGCTACAAACTTTCTCCATCTCTCTTTTGGTGCTCACATGCTTGCATATTTATACCTAGGAGTAAAATTGCTGAATCATAGCATATGTATTTTTTTATGTTTACTGAATAATGACAAATATTTTTCCAATGTGCTGTACAGGTTAGCACTCCCACTATCAGTATTTGTAAGTTCCATATACTCTACACTCCCCAAAAGTGAATCCTTTGAATTTCTTTTTAAAGTTGCATCAGATTATAGTTATAATTTTCTCTAGCTAATGACTTGGGGGCCCCTTCCCTCAATATTTATTGGCTATGTGGACCATGCCCTCTTTGATGAAGTGATTTTATTTTTATATGTTGTAGGCGCTCTCTATATACTTTATACAAATATTCTTTGTTGGATATCTATATTACGAATATGTCTCATGTTCACTTTCCTTGGTGTCATTGAATTCTTAATTTTAGTGATTTTTAACAAACTACAATAATCAATCTTTTTTGCTATGACTGTGTGTCTGATTTTAAAAAACATTTGCCACCCACCCAAGGTGGGCAGATACTTCCCTATTCTATTTTCTAGAATACCTATTGTTCACCTTCCATATTTGGAAAATAATTTTTGTCTATGATATAAGGTAGAACTTCTCCAAATTGATAGTCAGTTAATTTGGAACTGGTTATTAAAAAGACTATCTTTTTCAGCTTTTTCATGAATCAAAGAACCATATACAGGTAGGCATGTTATTCTGTTTGCCTGCCTTTACACCCATGCCACCTAATTTAGTAAATATGGTCATGGAAAAATATACTTTTTCCATCATTTAATGTTCAATCATTATTTACCCTTATATTTCATATATTAATTTAAGTACCATTTGGCCAAATTTTGCATTTTTCATAGTGAATTTATATTTAAAGTAATTGTTGGGGGGGGCCTCCCTGATGGCTCAAGGGGTTAAGGCACAGCACTGTGAAACTGTGCATAGCCACTGTAGCTTGAGTTCAATCCCTGGCCAGGGAGGTAACCAACAATGGCACTACAGATCTCTCCTGTCTTGCCTGCTTCTCCCCTCAGCAGTGTATTTCAGTGGCTCTGCCTGTTCTGTTCCCCCTTCTCTCTTTGGTGAATTCTCTCACTCCCCCATACATCTGGCCTATACCCCAGTTCTTGTATGCATAAATAAATAAAATCTTTTAAAAATAAATAAATTTTTGGTATATATTGTTTTAAATCTTATAGATTATTAACTATTTTTTATTGTCTCATTTCTGCATTCATCCTTAATCTTTCCTTTTTCTATTCCTTTTGGACTACCAAATATTTTCATTGTTCCAATCTACCCCTCTAATTGTTTCATCTTGTTATCTATGTTTTATTATTCTTTCAGAGGTTATTACAAAGCAATGATTCTCAAACTTTAACATGTATCAGGAACATCTGGAAGACTTTTAAGAATGCAGATTTCTGGCTTTTAACTCCAATTTTCTTTTTCAGCAGTTCTAGGAGAGGACTCCCCCCATCTCAAAATATATTTCTAACAAGCTTCCAGGTGATCCTGACATTGTTGTTGATAACTTTACCATTTTCCAAATAATGCATCAACCTTAGGATACCTTAACACATATACTCTTATTTCTACTTTCATGTTACAATTTTCATGCATATTAATATATGTGCATTTGAACTTCAAAGACATGATTAGGGGCTGTTAGTGACACAATAAATATTAATTGATTTATACATGTATTTAATTTTTATACTGCTCTTCATTTCTCCCTAGCATCTCTGCACTTCCATGTGAGATTATTTTCCACTCACCTAAAGAACTCCTTTTTATATTCATCTTAGTGTGTCTCCGAACTTTTGATTGTTGATAAAGTCTTCACTACATCATCATTTTTGAAGAATACATCTGTTGAGTATGGAACACCAGAATTGGAGATGCTTTATTTTGGCATGATAAATGTCATTTCCGCTTTAGATTTCTGTTGAAAAGTCTTCTGTTAGTCTTATTGCTGTTCCTTTACCATTAAAGTGACTTCTTTAAAATGGCATCTTTTTCAAGTTTTTCTTTGTCTTTTAAACAGTTTGACTTTTAAAATTTTAACGATTTCTAAATATGATTTTATTTGTATTTACTCTATGTGGTGTTCACATGGCTTATTCAATTTTTAATGATACAGTTTTTATCAGTTCTGGAAAATTCTTGGAAATTACTCTTTCCCATTTCTCTTTTCTTTCTGACTTTACATTTTACTGGTTCTTAGAACTTTCCACCATGTCCCATATTCTTTTATGTCCCTTATTCTCCAAACTTTATTCTCTTTCTGCTTTATCCTCATATTTTCAACTAGACTATACTTAAGTTTTTAAATCATTTCTCTCAATGTGTCTATTGTGCAATTAAGTCTGTTTTTGAATTATTTTTCAGTTGTAGTAGTTTTCCGTTTGGTAAATTCTTTTAATTCATTTTTATAGATTATAGTTCTTTCTTGAAATTTTCTATCTTGTCATCTACTTTTTGCACAAAGTAACCACAGTATATAACTTTAATATTTGGATTCTTGTGGGTCTACTTCTATGGTCTGTTTATTATTTTTCCTCTCAACATGTTGATTTTAATTGAATGCTGGATATTATATATAATAAATTGCAAAGGCTTTGGGTAATGTTATATTCCTTCACAAGATGTTTTTTGGTTTTTTTTTTTTTCTTTTGAGCTGGTGCTTAAAGTAGAAAAGATCACATATATGAGTAATAATTGAGGTAATTCAAGACTTTATTTTAGTTTTTATAGAAACTAATCTAGTTTGTTGTCCTTAACCTCAGGCCTCAACTGAAAGCATTAATATTTATAGAGCTCTCATTTTTGTTGTGTCCTGAAATCTGACAAATTTTTCCATAAACTATGAGACTGCAGAAAGTTCCATGTTACTTTGTAATCTCCTTGTGTTAACCTACACAAATCTGTAAAAGTTGGCCAAGGTGAAAGCAAGAGAAAATATTGGGCTCATCTCTTTTTCCTCTAGGAACTGGCCTTTACAAGTCCTTACTGCCTTAGAAATCCTGAAATCCTAAAATCCAATTTTTGTCTTGCTTTCCAACTGTTTTCTCCTTTATCTCTCAGTCCCATTGTGTTTATAAATATGCAAATACTTCAAGAATAAAAGTATTAGAAAATATTGAGCCTGACCTTTTGCTAGGTTCTAGGCCCCACAAATCCTGATTGTTTTGGTTATTCTCTAATGCCTTCAAGGAATTGAAGTTCTTTGGCTTTTTCATTTTATAATGCTCTTATAGTTATCCTCACTAGGCTATTCAATCATCACCAGAAGTAGAACCTAATTGGTAATTTACAAAGTCCTTTAGGTGGCTCTAATATGTGGTCATGGTTAAGAAAGACACAGGGCAGCAAGGGGCACTAAAACTGGCCAAGGACACTGCCTAAATATTTACCAGTCACTGTCTGGGTTCTTCACCTGCAGGAACAATTGCAAGACTACTCAGGCTCAGAGAACAACAATGGGATTTATTTAACAAACCAAGGGAAAACAGAGTTTCTGAGGCCAAAAATGGCCTTGCCTCACCTGAAGCAGTGTCCAGTGTTTTCAAGTCCTAAAGAGAGCATCTTCATGCCACTGAGGACACAGAGCACTTCTTCCTAACAACAGACAACTTGTCCAAGATGGCATCACTCTGCCTCTGTGGACACTCGGCAGCCAGACCATAGGTCAGGGTTCAACTCAAGAAAACAACGGAAGACACAACAGAAGGTGCTCCCGGAGCTGCCCAGATGCCCCCAGCACAAGCAACACTCAAAACCCAGCAGCTGCTGTGGCTGAAGGACCCAACAAATGGCCATACTCACCACGCAACAAGGCTCCGGTCTTCGCCTTCCCTGCCAGGCTGTAACAGCAGCAAACTGGGAACAGTTTCAGTTACTTGGCTACTTGCAAAGCCTCCAAACTTTTCCTCTCTGAGGTTGGCTCCTGGAGGCCACCACTTTCAGAAGTCCACAACAGCCTTCTGGAGGATCAGTGCAGGGGGGGCCAAAACCCACTACCCACTGAGCCCACATGCTGAATCTGAAGTGATGAATCCCGAAACACTGAATCCCAAAGACTGAATGAATCTGTCCACACCAACCCCCCCCCCACCCGTCCTTTATATTTCTTATCAGTCCCTCTATCCCAGAACTTGACACTTTTTAGCATTTTCCCCTGGGGCTATCCACCCTTAGCCCCAATCCCCTCCAGGAGGCACCACCTGTAACAGTCTATGGCTTCTGCCTAGTTACAAGAACACTGTCTAAACCTGCCATATTCTTTCATATACATGTGATTTTCTCTTCCAGGAAACTCATTTTATATCCATCCTCTGCCTGGCCAACCTCTAAAGGAAGCCTTTCCTTACCTAAGGACAGATGGGGTTAGTGGCAACTCTTTAGCATTTATCTTATTCTAATCTTTATGCTTTGGCATCTATCTCTACCATGAAACTGTAAGTTACCTGTGGACAAAAGTCATCTCTTTTTTTTGTTGCATCTTTTGTTCTAAATAGTTGAATAAATGTTTTTAAATATCATGCTATTCTTCAGTCCTCACTATTTCAAAACTACAAACTTTTTCTCCCTCTTTCATCCTGTGAAATAGATTTTGGTTCCATCCTCAGACGTCTGGTTTTTCGATCCTCTGAGACCATTTTAACTTCTTACCTGCCTTGGTTTAATCCGTATGAAGCATTTCTGTTCTATTACCAACCTTGAATATCCTTCATACTTCCCCTTTCATTTTCAAAATAATGCAGGACATTGTCTTTCTGCTAAAGTATACATGTGGCTATCTTTTGGAGGCTTACTAATTCAATCAGTAAATGACCAGGTATTGAACTAAAAATATGTGTACCAGCTGTGATGGAAGGCGTAACAGATTTCATTCTTTAAAACTCAGTTCAAAAACATAAATTTTGGGATATTTCTTTCTATATCTGTTACTTTTTAGAGGTGAAAGTAGTCTTCTACCTAGAGTTTGTGGCCTGTTTAGAAAACTGAATGACCCCATACTTCCACTCAGAAGGGTACGACACTATTTCCTGCATTAATCTAGCTATTTAGCTAACTGCTGAAATAATGCTATCACATTGGAATTTTTCTAGATACATGCTGGGAGAATGAGGTGGGGGAATCAAAACTTGTTGACAGCCCAAAGAAATATAACTTCCCATCAGAGCAGTTGTTGCTAAGTTTAGTTAATGTGTGTCCTGTCAGTGGGAAAATAGGAACCTACATTAAATGTCTTTTTTGTTGTTGTTTGATTGCTTGCCTGTCCCAGCACTGATTAACTTGTTTTACAAGTGCATTCTTACAAGGTGTGTGTGTTTGCGCGTGCGCACTCAGGGTTGCAGGGAGCAGGGAGGGAGAATGGCCTTCTCTCTCGTAGTTGTGACTCTAGCCAGGTTCCTTCAGTGTCTCTCCAATGATGTTACAATAGTACTGTTGTGCAACCATTCCAGGCTGGCTTCATCATCAGTTCTCGCAGACAAAAAGAAAATTTGGAGACTTTGGTAGATTATGCAGTTCTTTAATGCTGAGATAAGGAACTGTATATACAGGCAGGCAGACAAAGCAAGAGACATTCCAACTCTCAGAACAGCAACTCTTTCTGCCTAGCCCTCTTTACATAGTTAAGTGCCCAGAGGCATACCTTATACATGCTTGCAAATGCAAGGCCCATCTGTTGTTTGCTAGATGTCCAAATGGTGGAAAACACACCATTTCAAGGTATGGCTGCCTATTGTGTGGAAGTCAAAAAATAGTCTGATTTTAACTCATTTTCATTATAAGTGACATAGATAATAATAAAATAAGTTGTAAAGAACATCTAGTGTCTTGCTTTTCGTGTCTTTTAAACATTATTTTTTCCTGTGATCACCTAGGTGAGAAAATACGGATTCTGAGATCACTCCGTGACCACCTCTCTTAAAATCAAACTTACATTCAATAAAGAAATCCAGCTAAAGAGAGCTGTAGGTTTTCAAAATGAAGGATCCACACAAATGGTTGCATTTCTCTCTCAGAAAGCAGCAAACATATTTTCTTTATCTTCTTATTTCCCATGGTATCCACAACAATGATTTCCTCTCAAAAAATCTTGGGAAACAAATCCAAACAATAATAGAAAACAACAAAAAATGTCATCTGTCTGAGGTGGATGAAATTTGACCCTGGCCAGAAGTAAGGGAATATATATCCTTTACATATACAATCCTCACAATGATAAATGAGTAATTCAAATCCCCTTTCAGATTTCATCTACCCCTCCCTTATTTAATTCTTTACATTTTCAGTTTTTCATAGAATGACGCTAACAACCATATTTCAGACTAATGACTGCAAGTGTAAGATGTCTTTCAAATGACAGAAGATTCCCCTTAAACATGCTAAAACTGTACTTTTAGAATCTACCAACTGAGAAAACACATGACAAAATAAACTAAGAATTTAGTATCACTTTTTAAAAGATATTTAAATCAGTATGATATTTAAGCATAATTAAAAATAAGTATAAATGCTAGTGTGTGTGACATTATACTCCAAGCATACAGATAGTAGTTTATTTATACTTTGATTTGCAGATGCATTGAAATAATTCCCACCCTCTGCCCCTTAACCCTTCTTTATCCATCACCCATGTTAACATTCTTTTATCCTATAGCACTCATTCTCAAGGGTCTCCTCTCTGACTTTGCATTTGATTCTCTCTCCCTTTCTTGTTTGGCCTACTGTTAATGGACTGTACCTGGCAGGAGCAGTGGTGTGATGCTCCCCTGCAAGTTAATTGTGTCAGTGGCTCCTCAGAAACCTTTCATATAGCAGGATACTGCTTGGATTGTGGAATGGACCAATCAGGTGTCAACTGTGAGTTGATTGATGCTTTGTTGCCAGGACTCCACCTCTCACCACAAGTCAGTGTGGCAGAGCACTTTTGTGGAAAGTGTACTTCCTGGATTATGGAACAGACCAATGAGGTGCAGAGTTGGAAAATGGTCCAATCAGACTGGGGGCGGGGGGCCTGAAAGTGGATATAAGCCAGGGTCAAAGGGAGCCTTGAAACACACAGAGCACACAAATCATCGGATACAGGAGACAGACACACAGAGAGAGCACCAGAGGAGCAGACGGAGAAGTAGCAGCCTGGAGGAAGAAGGGGTCTGGAGGAGCAACAGCCCCAAAGAAGAGCCCCTTCAGAAGAAGAGGAGAACCCAGGAAGAGGAGAAGATGGTTCCAGCAGCCAAAGGAGGGAGGGAAGCATCCAGCAGCCACCCTCTGAGGAGGGGAGAGAAGCTGAAGGACTCCACAGAGACTGGGCCTCAGTCCTGTCTCTGACACTGATGGAAGGAGCACCAAAGAACCTGAGCCTGGTGTCTCAAAGAGCTGTGTCTCAAAGAGCCTCCTGGCCCCCGGTAAATGGACTCTCTGTTTTCTGCTTCTCTGCTTCATCTCCTGCTTCTACTGGCACCACCCTTATATGCCCAATCTCGCAACCTAAAACTCACAAGAGTTTATAACACTGGGTGTCTCTGACACCGCCTCTGCAGGGCAAGTAGTGGTCATCACTACTGGCCAGTGCTGCCCAGCACTCCTGGTGACAGGTGACTACCAATCCTGATGCTGTCTGGATGAAGCAGCCAACCTCTTGTGGATACGTAAGCGTTTTTGTTTCCCCCATTTGTAAATAAACCCCATGCTTGTTGTTCCTGTAGCCTGAGGTCTCTTGCAATTGTGCACCCGGGTGAGAACCCATAGACAGTGACCTGTATCAGGCACTGTCCTCTGTTAGGCTATAGACCCTATTGCTATAGCCCTTGATTCTGGTTGGTGGCCTTTTGGCCTTTTGAGGCTTTTGGGGGGCTCTCTGGCCTCAGAGCCCTCCTCCGCCCCCTCTTTCACTACTTTTCCTGCTCCTTTTCAATAGCCCTTGCTTACCCATCCTTTTCTTGAAGTCAAATTTACCTGGGCAGATGGGTAAAGGAGGAGTCGTGGAGTCCTCAGTGGCTTTTTCAGGGTTTTGTTGATCTTCCTACATCATTTGTAGTGTGGTAGCCAGGTGCACAGCCAGCAGGGAGGCTGGGGTGCCAGGAGTCCCCTGCCAGCCTCCTGGCCCCTGGCAAATCTTACTCTCCCTGGACTCTCTGTTTTCTGCTTCTATGCTGCTTCTACTGCTTCTTCTGGTGTCCCCGTGATGCCGCCCTTATATGACCAGTCTCTCAGCCCAGGTGCACCCACTTACACATGCCCACACCCTACTAATGGTGCCTGCCATCAGGCATGCGTGCAGGACTACAGGGGTCTACCATTGATGCTAATGGAGGGGACCTGATAATTTTCATTTACCCTACGGTATGTCATACCTTTTTCAATTAAGTAAAACATACCATTATAACAATAACAACAAAGCTAAGGCAGCTAAAACTTCTTCAAACTACCAGTAATAGAGGAGGAGAAAAGTAACTAGTGAAGTCCACTCAATGTTTTGTTCTAAGAATGTTTGTCTGCCCAGGCTAGGTGTAAATGGACCATCTCTTTCTCACTGTGTCCGACTATCAGCCTGATCACTCTTCTATCTGCTTTGTGGCTCTTACCCTCTCAGACTCATGTCTGTTTTGCCTTTGAAGGAAGTACATTAGAAATGGGAAACATAATCACTACAACACAACACATTAAGAATTTATTTCATGTCATTTATTTAACATTAGGTACTTAATCTCTATAAGTGAGGAAAGTGATGTATAAAATGATGAACCCACTGTAATGCCAGCAAGGCACAGGGCCTCTGCTCAATGATTCCGGCAGACAGGTTGAGGAGTCCTGGAGCCCTCAGTGGCTTTTTTTAATAAAGATTTTTATTTATTTATGCATACAAGAGCTGGGGTACAGGCCAGAGTTGCAGGAGGTTGAGAGGATTCATCTGAGACAGAGCCGGGAACAGAACAGGCAGACTGACTGAAACACACTCCTGGGGGAACAGCTGGTGAAGCAGGAGAGGTCTGCTACACCATGTGGGTCCCCTCCCTGGCCGGCGGCAAGGATCAAACTCGTGCTGCAGTGGCTGTAGTCTGCCCCATAGAGCGTTGCTTAACCCACTGCGCCACCAGGGAGGCCCTGTTTTAGGCTTTTATTGCTTCATTATATCAGAGGTGGCCAGGTACATGGCAGGCAGGGGTGCTGGGGGCCAGGAGGCTGGCAGGCCTCCTAGCCCCCGGCGCATCTTCATTCTCTGGGCTCTCCAGCCTCTTGTCTTTGCTGCTACTGCTGCTGCTTCTCTCTGCCTCTGTCTCTACTCTGCTTGTCTTCTGCTGTCTCCTGGCATCCTCTTGACACCACCCTTATATGACCCGTGTCTCAACCCAGGTGCACTCACTTGCACATGCCCATTTAGGCATGTGTGCAGGACCGCAGATGTCCATCATCACACTAATGGCAAGAAGGCAGAAAAGCCTGAGAACTTTTCCATTTACCCTACAGACATTTTACCAAAAGCACAAATACTGAATTAGAATCTGGAGTAGAGAACAGATTAACACCCATTCTCTTAATCAGGAGACTTGCCTAAATCGGGGAAAAACTCAGTGTTGGGATTGATGTTATACAGACCTCTCTTATGTGCCTGCCAAGACTTCAGAATTTTGTTTGCATTTTGCCGACATAGCTGCATGACACTTCATGTGTGGCTGCCTACTTAGTTACTGATAATCCTATCTATTCCTGACCTCTAGCAATAGCAAAACTCCAGAACGATGGCTAGACAACCAGGATGATTGTAAGCTCCCAGACAATTTGCTGGATCTTCTGATTCTGACCTCTATCTGGTAGTCTCTGTCAATCTGGCATTGACAAGGTCCAAGATGCCAAGATCCAAGATAGTGAGAAAGAAACCAGATAAAAAGAGGTCATACCCTAAAATAAGATATTTTGAACTTACAGGCAGCTCTAAGTTTAAAACTACAAATTTCTGCAGGGTTTTCATCCTCCATGGCTGAGTCCTGAGAAGAAAGTTGACTGAGAGCTGGGGACCACCCCTTGACAAAATATTTTTTAAAAAGAAAGCAAGTTCTCAATGTTACTGTTTTTGACTTTTAGCTGCATGGTATTTCAGAGATTTCTTGTTCTTAAAATCTGCTAGCAATCCCCAAATCTACAAACAGGTTTTAGATAATGGGGGCTGGGTGAGCAATGAGAATGACTGTTTCAGGAGCAATCCCTCTGTAAGGAGAAGCCGGACCTAAATTGGATACAGCTGAAAATATCTCAATCCTGCAAGATTAGTCTTGACACAAGCCCTGCAGCAGAAGCATTGTGTGAGTTAAAGGAATTACTGCAAAGGTTTTTCCTTTCTTATTGCCCACTTATTTTTTTGAAAAGTCCTCTTCTGAAACCTTGTGTTTTACACTAATGCAAAGCCTTTGGGTGATAGTCCTAAATGGATTCCAACAGGAGATATTTGGCTAGGGGTAATGATTAAACAGGTTCCCTGGAATTTAGGCTGACCCGAGGCAGCATGAAGCATCGACTCCCCAGGAAGACCTAAACCCAGATCTGAGTGACCATAGCAAGACCCCCCCCCAAAAAAAGTTACCCACATAAAAATGATGAATGGGACCAATCAAGTCATTGTTTTGTCCTTCTGGGAACAGGATTTCCTGTCCGATCTCTTTGGTCTTGTAATGGTTTAATATCAGCCCTTCACCACTTTCTCTTTGAAGTTCCTCCAAATTTCAGGTTTTGCAGAGAAGGGTGATGTTTGCTGGGTCCTGATCCAAGTCAATGGAATAATCCATCCACTCTCATTATCAAGAATCTGCATTTTCATTTCTGTTCAGATGTCAGATTTCCAGATTTGCAAAATGGTAGCAAACTAACATGCATTTGAATGGAAAATGAAAGGAATGGAACTGCAATTGACCAATTGCAGAAAGAAATGGAACTGCAATTGTTGGCTGTAATTCCAAAGAAGTTCTAGGTCATACTGGATGCCTTAAAATCAAGTGGACTGACTACATGACATCAGCAAATGGGGTTACAGTGTTTGGAGACGCAAACCCAAATCTTTCCATAGGGCTTAGCCCCCTCCCCCCAAATGCTGGTTCACTTCTCCCATACACCAAAAAGAAAATTAAATTTGCAAAAACCAGTCAGATCTAATCTGAACTCTCCTGTTTCATCCAGCTATCTAGTTATTGTGCTCTGCCAAGAGCCTTCTTCCACAGGCACTCTTCGGGAAAGTCGTATAATCTATTGGCATAATGGTCCTTTTTCAAGAGAAGTATTTCATTTTAATAAAAATGTGTACCACCATATTTAATCAATCAGGCTGATTGACAACAGCAATAGTTGAGTCTTGCAGCAGATGCTGCTGCTACCTCATTCTTATTCCAGTTTCATTTCTCAATCAAATCCATGTGTAAAAAGCATAATGTGCTGCCAACACAATGTAATAAAACCTCAACTGAAATGCACACCAGCACGACAGAAACCGATAACTCGAAGTATGGGAAAAGTTAACTTCAGAAAAATCACTTCTGACACCAAGTGTTCAAGTTTTATGGACAAGAGATGCATCACTCACTATAGCTAACATGAATGGTCCAAATTCATGGTTTTGCTCTGAAACAGAAAATAATAATCTCTAAAGCAACATTTTCCAAAAGCTGGCAGAAGTCTTTTTAAGCAGCCCAGAAATCATCCTTAAAATTGGCTGAGTTTGTTTGAGATGCACCATTTATGTCATAGAGCAATAAACTAGCACTTGAGAAGCAATTTTTTTTTATGATGGCGCAGACTGGTTAAAGATGATGTATCACTGGTTGTCATAGATTGAACCAGCAGTTTTCAAAGTTAATGATTTATGGAGGGAAAGGTAACCTAATTATAGCAGTACCAGAACAGTACCCGGTACTGTACTCAAGTTCTGAGCTCCCAATTTCAGACTAGGGGAATTGCTTGTTGTAGTGGCAGGATGGGGGCGGCACAGGAGCAAGGTTCGGGATGGTTCTGGGCAGACGGGTCAAGGAAGGAGAGTCTTGGAGCCCTCGGTGGCTTTTCATGCTTTATTTAGTAGAGGTGGCCAGGTACATGGCAGGCAGGGGTGCCGGGGGGCTGGGAGGCTGACAGGTCTCCCAGTCCCCAGTGCATCTCACCCTCTCGACTGCTTCCTCTCTCTGCTGCTGCTGCTGCTCATCAGTACTGTCAGTTGGTCCTCGCAGTTCTGTCCGTTGGTTGATCCTCACAGTTCTGGTGTCCTCATGACGCCGCCCATTTATGCCCGTGTCCAACACAGGTGCGCCCACTTGCGCATGCCCACCCTGGAATGCTCGCAGCACCTCAGGTGTCCATCATCAGTGGTGGGCGGGTGGAAATACCTGATCAACCTTTACCCTACACTTGTCTTATTTATGAGAGCCTGAGTTAGAAAGCAGAGATATGCTTGCCTGGTGGAGGGTAAAAATCTGTAGTCCAGACATAGATCAATGTATTAAGTTGACCCCAAAATTCATTGGCCTTATTTGGAAATAATGTCTCTATAGATACAATTCATTGAAGTCAGAGTGGACTTTGCCTGGCTCTGCTTTCGATGATTGGTGTTGTTATAAGGAGGCTTCATGGAAGTACATACAGACAGGCATACAGGAGAGACAGATATGTGAATATAGAGTTAGGAATTAGCAAGATTCAGCCTCAAAATGAAGACTGCCACCAATTTCCAGCCACCACTAGAAAGAAATAATGTTTCCACAAAGCAATAATGCCAATACATGAGCAACAGTATGAACATAATTTCCTCCAAGGAGTTTCTTCATAATTGGGCATGATATAGACATGTAATCCATCTCACAAAAGGATTTGTTGTCACTGAGTGCTATAATCAGAAATAACATTTAGCAATGAACTACAGGAAGTCACCAGAAAAAAATATTCTTTTTGAGAAGTCGTGGGAGAGTTTCAAGGTGGCACTTAACACAGGAGTTGTTCTCTTTCTGCCAAAAGTAAGGAAGGTCTGCAAAATCTTACTGTGGTGGGTCCATGCACAAGAAGACTAATCTTAACCGTGATAACAGGCAACAGCAGTTACAGACTTTGCTGGGTTGTGCGCATGACTAATCAGAGCAATCAGAGCTAGAGCGCCAGAACATGGCTGACTGACTGTGAGGCACTCTCTTTGCCGGTCTTAAGCAATTGCAACTGTGCAGTTAGAACATCAGCCTTTACAGGATGTGACCGGCCCATTGTGAAATGACCTAGATCCATGTGGGAACAGAAGAAAATGAAGGAGAGGCACACTAAGGATAACACTGTAACCTAGAGATGCATAATGCACAGGTAAACCCCAGGACCTGTGTCCTCACACTGACTCTACCGTAGTTTCTGCACAGGCCCACTTGCTAAGTTCACTGTAAATAACTATCCAGGGTTCATCCACACAATGGGTTTAGTTCTTCTCAACTGGATATTTTACTTGACTTTGTGAAGTCCTCAGGAAGGAAGCCTTTTGCTTGTAGTGAAAGAAAAACATCTGACCCATAGTCCATATGATAAGCACAGTCAAGATACCCACAGCTCACAAGTACGCAGGTCTATTATAGGAGAATACAACTTAAGTAAAATTGTTTGCCGAGGCAGGGGCAGAAATATGATTCCCAGGAAAAAGAGAGTGGATTCACTAGGGAGATCTATCACCTATCTATAACCAATCTGTAGTCCCTTTATAGATTGTTTGATCACACAGAAAAAATAAAGATATTTCTATTTAATATTTATGTATTTATCAAAAATATATCACAATATTTGTATAGATTTATATTCTGCCCCTCAAAAAACGGTCATAACAAATTTTACTGAATGCTTATGTGGCCATTGAATAGGGTAGTTTGGACTCTCCTGGATATTTAACAATGCCAATTGGCTTAAACCCTTTTCTAGGCCAGCACTATCCTTATTTATCAGATTAAACACCTATCCATTTGAAGATTGCCTCAATTCTCTTTTGGAACCAATGGAAAACAAATGGGTCATTCTATGAAAAGCCTTGAGTTCACAAGCCAGCAGAATTTTTAAATACATTTTGGTTATTTTATGCAAAGGATCGAGGTGCCAGACCCCCTGCAATAACGTCAAGTATACCCAGGCCCTCCAGCTTCCAGTTTATTGGGTCTCACATACCAGTTATTCAGGACAGTGGTTACCGTGGAGATAGGAGTGACGTTTACACAACTGGACCATTTGGTTAGCATTATTTGCTGGTCTCGGTCTTTTAATTATTACAACCACTAGTACACACTTGCCCACCCATCCCCACACATCTGCTGTGCTTAGAAGTACCTGGAACTATTTTGCTGACCTGTGTCTCCATCCTGACAACTCTCCCTTTAAGTCTGATCCTGTGACCCACCTTTCAGGAACTCAGCTGGTCTAAACACAGTCTGAATATAGAGTACACAACAGGAAGGAGGAGACACTGCATCCATATAACACTTGCCTAAAGTTTTAGCTGCCCCAAAGGGCTGTCCAAGCCTCCAGAAAGAGGAAACACCCAAAAGACTTTCTCCCAGCCAGGTCTTAATAGGAAGGAAGAAGGTTTAATTCATCAGCCAAAGAATTAAAAGGTGCAGAGACTTTGAAACAGATAGTTTCAGTTCTACCAAGGGACATAACCACACAGGAAAGGCCCAGAAGATAGAAAATCAGTGATCTCCTGAGCAAATATGACCCCCACCATGTTCCCTGTGGTTCACCTCCCTGCACAAGGCTGGCATGCAGCAGGTACTGGCACGGAGAAGGCTCACTCCAAGTACCCATTCAAAAGCTCGCTGAGAGCTGAGCTCGCTAGTCAGACAGAGGGTAGGGAGACCAGTCTTGGCCAAGAACGATTTTGTTAAGTAAGAGAGAGGGAGAGAAAGACTGCTGGACTAAGATCCAGGATCAAATGGTCTAGTCTATCATCGTGATCAACTGCCCACAGCCTTAAAGACAGAAGGTAAGTGGTGGAGGGGGGGAGGGAGGACTTCCAAGTTTAACCCTGGAAAAATAAAAAAAAAAAACCTCCCTTCTTTTTTTTTTTTTTTTTAAGAAATTTAATTACTTTGTTTGTGAAGGACCAGGACAGTGGGTGTAGGCATTGATGTCCTAAAAAACTAAGTCCTCCTTGTTAAGAAATGCACTAGAGAGAAGCGTGCCAGTTCATATGATCTGTGATTTCTAGTTCTCATTCTTAAAAATAAGCTGATATAAACAGAAACAAGCTTTTGAGGGGGAAAGATAGACAGACACATCATAAAAATGCATTTCTATTAATCCTTAAAAATGAATGCACAACTAAGTATGAACAGATATTTGAGGGAAAACAGAAAAACACACAAAAGAGCAACAATTCAAGGAATCAGAGGCTTGAAAATACATTATAGCTACAAGAGGAAACCAGAATTTTTTCTTACTTATACTAGAAAACAGAAATCTTTCTGGTAAACATTAAAAACATTAACTAAAAAATTTTAATACAGAAATTTGAAGATATAGCTGAGGAAATTTCCTGTGGCACGAAGCAAAATTTTAAGGAACGATAATAGTGAACAATAAAGAGGCAATAAAAAAAAGAGGCAGGAGAATATATCGAGGAGTTTCCAAAGCCAGTTAGAGAATCTCAAAAAGCCAGTTAGAGAGAAAATAGGGAAGGAAAGTATCAAAGAAACATTAAGAGAAACACAAATATGTTTAGCATGAACTAAAGCCATGGTATAATACCACATCACCTGAGATAGTGTTCCTGAGATTTTGCAGGGGCGAACAGGTAAAACCACAAAGGAATCTGAATCAAAATGGATCAGCTGGGAATGCAAGCTGGTCCAACCATTATCTTTTTTCAGATTTGGCCAACCTTTTGGTGCTGAGCATAAGAGGTCTTCCGAATCTGATCATTGAATTTTAAGTAAAGCCAACACAGAAGAGATGAAGCAAATAGCCATCCATAGTTTTGACATCAACATGCGCTTCAATCACAGTCTGCCATTTTTTGACCATGGAGCACATTTTATCTTGGGTAAGGTCCATGCCATGAAAGTTAGTCGGGCAGTTTTTGTCTTGAACATCCTCAGTACTTAGCTTTAGTTTTCTAAATGTAATTTCATCATTCTGCAGGTCAGCAAGGTTCATCTCAAAAAACATGACCCTTGAGGCCATCAGATGCGATTTTGATTCCTTGAGTTCTCATGATTAATGTTTTTCCAATACTTCTTTTTTAAAAAGATGTATTTATTTTATTTACACAAGAACTGGGGTACAAACAGGGATGTGGGGAGTAAGAGGACTCACCAGAGACAAAGTGGGGAACAGAATAGGCAGACTGACTGAAGCACACTGCTGAGAGGAGCAGTAGGCGAGGCAGGAGAGGTCTGCTGCGCCATGTGGGTCACCTCCTACATTGAACATTGATGGTGCTTTCACATCATACCAATCTTTCTTATAAAATGGATCGACCACTTTCTTCTTGACTCCCTTTCTGCCATCTTTCATGAGGCGCTTGCTTTTGCCAACTGCCATGGTGCTGCTCAGAGAGCTGAAAGTTACTATTGTATTTTCACTTACCCTGCAGCATTTCTTGCAGGGGAGGTTGATGTTATGAGCTTTCCTAGTTTTTGTCTAACTGGTAATGTCTTTATTTCTTCCATACTTTTTCCAGATATAGGCTTCTTAGTTGCCAGTTTTCTTTTCTTTTAGTCTATTGAATGTCTTGACCCACTGCCTTCTGAAAAGCTAAGTTTCCTGTAAGAAATTTAATAATATCTTAGTCATGTCCCTTGTCTCTGATGTCACTTCTTTCTTGACTTTTCAACATATTCTCTTTGTCATCACCTTTAGAAAGTTTGATTATAATGGGTCTCAGTGTGTATCTCTGAGTTCATGTTACTTGGTGTTCATTGAGCTTCCCGGATATTTACATATCATTTCCTACATCAAATTTGGGGTTTTTTTCAGCCTATATTTCTTCAAATATTTCCTCTTTATTTTATTCTCTTTCTAGGACACACACAAAATGTATATTGGTCCAATTGATGATGTCTCATGTGTTCCTTAGGCTCTGTTCATTTTCCTCCAATCTTTTCTTTGGGTTCTCAGACTCAATAGTTTCCATTTTGAAATTTCCACTGGGAAGGAGAAACCTAATGTTTCTTCAGTGTGACGATATCATAGGCCCCATGCTAATGCTTTACATCATACTTTAAGCACAGTTGATACTTAGCACAATCTGATGAGTTAAATACCTTTTACTATCATTAGGAATAAGGCATCAGAGGATCAGACAGTTCAAGGTACTCGATTAAGTTCACTCACCAACTACGCAGGCCAAACCAATGTCCAGGTTGATTGATGCCAGTCCATGGAGTTTGACAGATAGAATTGATTTCAGTGGTAAAATAAAAATGAAAACATCAATATAAATATGACTTATAAACTTTTAAGTGCTCTGAATAGCACCCCAGGGGAATTATGTAAACAAAGGCTGAGACATGGCAAGATTCCATCATAACGACATTTCCACCAAACGGCAAAGAAAGACAGTAATTAAATCTGAAGTTTATTTGCTGGAAACTAACAGCCAATGAATTCACAAAAATTTCTCCTGAATGAAAGTAAGATTCATGATTTGTGTATGTCAGATAAGAGAAGTATTTGATATCTCATCCTCGTAGTTAACACTGATATTTAATACCAGCTATGAGGTAGTCCTCCAAATATAATATCAAGGGCTAGGAGGAGAGAGGAGGAGAGAACAGACTTGAGAAAAGTCTAGCTGACCAGAGACAGGAGGTAATTGTTGATATAAAAAGAGGGACACTGGGCCTCCCCTGGTGGCGCAGTGGGTTAAGCAACGCACTATGAAGCAAAATCGCAGCCACTGCAGCACGAGTTCGATCCCTGCTGCCGGCCAGGGGGGGGGCCCACATGGCGCGGCAGACCTCTCCTGCTGTGCCCGCTGCTCCCCTCAGCAGTGTACTTCTGTTGATCTGCCTGTTCTGCTCCCCGCTCTCTGTGGTGAATTCTCTCACCCCCCCACACCTCTGGCCTGTGCCCTAGTGCTTGTATAAATAAATAAATCTTTAAAAAAAAAGAAGGACACTTTTGCAGGCACTTTCTTTCTAACCTAGGAAAACCTCTATAATCACAAAGCCTACCTGAAAATATGAGTCTATATGAGCAAGTTCACATACCAAAAGGAACTAAACTTAGAAACATTTATGGCGAAGTGTTTATGAGGCCCTATGGATCTTCTAGGCCACTCAGTCTGTGGGTTTCCACTTTCATTACCCACTCCCCAAGTGATAAGGCATGTTATATCAGGTATCATATAGCTATTTTGTGTAACACAAACCTACAAGACCTTGGAAGCCAAAGCAATAAATTGATTCTTACATATCTGCAGGGCCTAAAGATGTTCCAAACTGGACTTGGCTGTATAGCTTTGCTGATTTCAGCTAGGCTATGGGTTAGCTAACTTACACTGGCCTTGCCTGATGTGACTCAGCTCTGCTCCATGTGTCTCTTCATCCTCCTCTGGGATCAGCAGGCAAGCTCAGGCATAACAATGGAAACAATGCAAGAGGAAAAGTGAAATAAATATGCAAGAACGCTTGAGGTTTAGTCTCTGAAATAGCACACTGACTTCTGCCTTATTCTGTCGGCGAAAGTCAATCGTAAATTTGAGGTCAAAGACAGAAGATACTGCGTAAAGTCAATCGTAAATTTGAGGTCAAAGACAGAAGATACTGCGTAATGCCTGGCAGTGGCCTGGATGGAATGAGAGGAAGAACGAGCAACAGGAATGCAATCTACCTCAAACACCAGTCACAGCTAATCTGCCAAAGACTGAGCGCCTTCATTTGGCCAGAAACAGCTGCCTTGGGGGCAGTAACCGTTTCCACTTATCATTTTATCTTTACAATTACTCAGAAAAACACTGGCAGGATCTTTGTTTATAGATGAGGCTATCAAGGCTGAAACAGGTTAGTGAATAATTTCCAGAACTGCTTAAAATCATTCTTCCTGTCATATTGTGTAGTCCTGGAAACTGAACTCTTAGAACCAATATCAACTGCTAAAGGACTCTAACCATTTCAGAAAAGGACCTCGTGTCCAATAAGAGGTTCAAATTTTTACCACACAGAATCTCGTGATTGTAGGGAATAAGCAGCTCCTGCTCATGTCACTGAAACTTACATTCTACAAAGTTAGACTTTAAGGAGAAGAAATCAACATTTTGAGTAAAAAGCACTGTTCTTGCCTTCTATTATACATAGAGTTTGGGGAGATATACTTACCACAAATGCTCAAAACGGGCTTGCTAGCCTTTGAAATGGAGCAAAACAAGTGTCCTTCTCTTTTGTTTTTCTGTTGGCAAATCAGTGATACACTTACATTGACAGCTACTCTTAAATTCCTACAGTGAAATGACTTTAGACTTTGAGGGACTTTCTATGGACGTGTAGATCAGGTAATGGTGGGGTGGTGGGGAGCAAACTGTGACAAGCATTTCAGAAGAGGTGCTGTTGAGGCTTCCCTAGCTAAGGGAGGGGATGTTTAGGATCTTCAATGGTGGGACGAGGTGGGCAGAAGCAGCCCTGGTCATTCTACCCCCAACACACACACACACACACACATACAAACATACACACAGTGTACCTTTGTCTACAGTCCACATCGTGCACCATCTTGTGAGCTGATCACAAGTTAAAGGAGCCAAGTTTTGGTTAGTTTTGATCCCAGCACCTTCACCTGCCAGCGCCAGCCTAAGCATGAGAGATATTGAGATTAATCATAAATGGTTCTTTCTTTTAAAGAGCTCCCAGTGTAGTGCAAACATCAGAAGAAAAAAGGAAAGACAAAGAGAAACATATCAGGTGATGGAGGTCTCACATTTAAGGCAGCAAGTAGGGGTCACCAGGGGTCCCAAGTGAGCTTGAAGCAGGGGGGTTGAAATGCCAGACAAAATCTGGAAAAGAGACTTACAGACAGAGAAGATGTTGATGAAACCTCAATCATTAAAATGCTCAAGTTCCAAAAGCATGAGTAATGAAGCCAGATAGTGAGGTTGAATACTAGCTCTATTGTTTATTCTTCCAACAGAATGGGACTAGTCCAGTACTCTGAGCCTTGGTATCTTCACCTGTGAAGTGGAGCTAATTCATGGACAGATGACAGTAGTGTTCTGAGAACCAAATGAAGCCCAGTGGGTGAACCCACTTGATAGTCTGTGTGCTGCTGTAGAGACTCATTACTCTCGTCATCATTGTTAGTTTTAGTAAGGCCTTGCCAGAGGTGCAGCTGGAAGCTAAGAATTCAGAGAGGAATAAAACAGAGTCCTGCCTTCCAGATGATCACCGTTTAACAGGTGCTGTTCCCTCCTAAGCAGGGTTTAGGATGTGCCTTGCTCTGTTCCCAGTGCTCTCACCACAACCTGAGAAGGAGGAACAAAGACTACTGTCACTTTGCAGATGGAGAAAATGCCACACAAAGGAGTTCAGTAATGGGTGCAAGCCCCACAGCGAATGGGTGGTGGAGCCCAGATGTGAACCCTGGTGAGGTGGCTCCAAAGCACCCACTTTTCCCATGAGACAACCACCGTGTGATGTCCTGAGGGCTGCAAGAGTTAATTGGGTGGGGGTGAAGGGACGTGTCAGCAAATGCTTCTTAGAGGAGATAGTCCCTGAACAGTGTTGACAAGGGGTGAGGAAAGAGGATAGTCAACAAAGACCCTGAGGGTGGGAGCAGAGCTTCTGTCCTTCAGTGTTGGAGAAACAGAGAGGAGAACAATTGTTGGAGAACAATGCGAAGAAACAGGGAAAGATGGGCAGAACAGGTCCTGAAGTGTCTTGGGCACCACTCCAGGGAAGGCAGCAGAGTTAGCATTGGAAGGCTCGCTCTGACTGAAGTGTGAAGGACTAACTGGGAGAAGGGAATACACGTGATTTCTGAGGCTAGAAAGGCCACCACAGTCCTCCAGCTGTTGTTACTGATGTCTGAAAGTAGCCTGTGTCCTTGGGGATGGGAAGTGTGAGGCCAATCCACATAGAGTGACTGATGAAAGGGAAAGAGGAAGAGAAATCAAGAGAGGCTAGGGGTTCCAGCCTGGAGGACTGAGTGGGGGAGTATGGTATGCACCAGAACCTGAGGAGAAGGCCTGAGAAGCATCAACATTTAAGGAAAAACATAGGAAGCAGAGCTCTGGAGAATGCTAATAAGCAAAAGAGATGAAGGAAAAAGAGACAGTGCCTATTCAGAAACCCAGGAGGTTTTGAGGGCAAAGATTTAGGTAGACACCAAGAATTTACTTCCAACTGGAGTTCTGAGTATTTTGATCCAGGCTTAGATATCTAAAAGACAATGCTTTTCCTTATGTTTCAGAAAGTCCTTGTATACAGTCTTATTTTTCCCCAGACTTCATTTTACAAGATTTCACATTTCACTGCCCCACTCATTTAGTACAGTTTAATTAATTTCTCAATATCTTTGTCTACTCGCTACTGCTCTCTGCACACGTAGACATATGAGGATGAAGGAGGAGGTTCTGTTGATCGGTATTTGTAATGTGCTGAGACTGATGAATGCACTGATAAACACACCATCGCCATCACCAGTAATAACAGCAATAGTCTGTTTATTGAGCGTCTATTATGTACCAGGTGTTGTGCTAGGTGTTTTACAAACATGGCCAATAAACAGAGTAGAAATTCCATTTTCCTTTTACAGAGGGAAAAACTAAGATTTGGAGACGCTAAGTGAGCAACTGAAGATCATACAGAAGATGATAATCTGTAGGGGGATGTGTGTGTCCTGCTCGCCAAGGGGCGAATCTCCGGCAGTACTTTAAGATGCACTTGCACCATCCTTGTTTTGATTCATAGGGAGAAGAGAAGCCATGTGGGGGAAGGAGAAAGGGGGCCGGGGCAGAGCACAGGATCAGGCTGAACTGGACTCAGGTAAGGGATACTGCTCCTGAGTCCAATATTATATATGACATTGTTAGCCATGCCCTCTAACCTCAGACCTTCACTGTCTCTTTCAGAAACAAATAAGCACCTGAATGATTTTTCGTGCTTGCCACAGAGATCTATCAAGAGGAACAGAACACCCGGATGCAAACATTTTACCAGCTTTCCTTCAGGACATTTTCATGCAACAAATATTCACCAAGCCCCAATGGAATGCCAAGCACTAGGCTAGGTTGTGGAGACAATGGCAAACGTAACAATCATATCAGATTGTGAGCGAGACTAGAGATTGCCCTTCTTGGATTGCTTCTGTGGAGTACACACTGGCAGAATGAGAGTGGTGGCAGGGGGTGTGGTTGAAGGCAGCTCTTGCAAAGGCCTCTGGCTCTCAGGTTGGGTGTTCACCACTCCCCACTACCTCTGGCTTATAAACTCCAACTCACCTGCTTACCCTTAAGATTTAAGGAGGCCTGGTCTGATGTCCCTGGGTGGGTATGGAGCTTCCCTGTTGGTATCTTCTGCACCCTTTGTACATGTCTGTTGAGCAAGGGTTAGCAGGTAACCTAGTCTGGGTCCAAAGCTAGTCTGAACTCTCTGTGGGAAGGAGAGGAATTGCTTAGTTCTATGTCCCCATTGCCTACACAGAATAGGTCCTCAATACACTCAGTGGAATAACTATAGCAGGTTGGAGGAGATGGCTAAGATCACATCAGGACCCATTAGGAAGTCCTGGTCGCCACTGCCCAAGCAACTAGACTCCTCAGCAGAAGGATGGAGGGCCTCCTCTGCCAGAATGACAGAGCACAATCACGTATCAAGTAACCAAGTTGGGTTCTGATTGTGATTGGGGGTGATACACAGGTTATCGCAGGCTATGAGTACTGTTGTTCGTCCATCAGCAAGTCCCAGGTTGGACTCCAACCTGTCAGCAAGGTGGACTGAAGAGAAGTCTAGAAAGGAGAGGAAACAAGCACATTTGTCTCTATTTTACTTAACTCTGACCTAATATTCTGTGACATAGTGTTGTTCTTGTCTGTGATTCACCTGAAGCTTAATTTTTCAACAAGAACACAATTCCACTGCTTGGCAGAGAAGACAGTGGAGGCTAAAAGAATAACATTTAACACTTACGGAGAAATTTAATTTTTGAACAGATCAAATTATCACATTGCTCAAAAGTAAACATGACGTTAAAAGATAGAGAATGAGGGATTCTCCCTGGTGGCGCAGTGGGTTAAGCAACACACTATGAAGCAAACCGCAGCCACTGCAGCATGGTTCGATCCCTGTCGACGGCCAGGGAGGGGACCCACATGGCACAGCAGACCTCTCCTGTTGTGCCCGCTGCTCCCCTCAGCAGTGTGTTTCAGTCAGTCTGCCTGTTCTGCTCCCGGCTCTGTCTCTGGTGAATCCTCTCACCTCCCTGGACTCTGGCCTGTACCCTAGTGACTGTATGCATAAATAAATAAATCTTTAAAAAAAAAAAATAGACAATGAGGACCTTGCCCTCACCCATGCTTGTTTCTGACGCCATTTCTGCTCCATGCCCCATGAGTCACCAGTTTCACTAGTTTCTTATCTGTCCTTCTAGTGTTTCTTTTTATAAAAACAGCAGGCGTGGAATTTTGATAAATGCCTCTTCAGTATCTATAAAGATGAACATATGATTTTTCTTGTGAGATCTATTCTGATTAATTGTCTTTGTATTCTAGGAATAAGCTGTCCCGGATCATGAAGTATTGTTCTTTTACTATGCTACTGAATTCTGAGTGCTAATAATTTATTTAGGATTTATGCATCAATGTTCATGCGTGAGACTCATTTATCGTTTCTTTTTAGTGCAGTTTTTGTTGTCAATGTTATCCTTGTTGGGTGAAAAGATTTGGAAGTTGCTATTCTTTGTCTATGCTCGAGAAGAGTTTTTAAGCAGTCTTGGTTAAATCCTGTGTACATTTGATTAAATTTGCCTGCATAATTTCTAGTCCTGGTGCTTTTTAAAAATTAAGTTCCTTCCAATTTTCCTAACTTTTTCTGTAAACAATTGGTCTATTTAGATCTTTTGAAACCTGTTTCAGTAAATTATATTCTAGAAAATATTCATTTCCTTCAGAGTTCTAAATTTAGATACACAGTTTTGCAAATTTGTTTTTAAAATGACCCTGCTTTCTGCATTACTTTCTTATCATTTATTCTACTTTACATTTTTCTTTCTGCTTAGATTTCTGAGAATATTTTTTTACTGTTTTTTTGCCCAAATACCCAGTTATTCACTTATATATCGTTTTCCTCTGTTACCCAACTCATTGATTCCTTTTATTTTTATTTTCTAATTTTATTCCCTCTCCTTTTATGTAGTTTCTTTTTCTTTTTTCTTTTCTACCTTTTTGTGTTGATTCTTAATTCCTCCAGTTTCACTCTTTTCATATTTTAGGCTATTTCATTTCCTATGAACACTTCCTTAGTTCTTTCCTCTAGATGCAGAAACTAATATGTAGTATTTTCATAGTAATTGTTTGATCAAAATTCCATAATTGTATTTTTACATTTTCTTTAACCCAGAAGTTGTTTAAATGACAAACTTCTTAAAATTCTGATTTTTTAAATCAATTTTTATTTTACTTCATTGGGAATAGAATATATCAACATTATTCTTGTTTTTTGAAATTTATTATGATTTTGTTTGCTGTGGTTGGTGTTATGGTCAATCACTGTGGCTCTTGAAGCAAAAATACATTCCTTGCCTTAAGGGCACATAGACATTCATCCTATCTACTTTATGATTGTGTCGCTTAGAAACTTCGCATCCATATTCATTTTTGGTCCAACTGATCTGAGAGAATGTGTTATTTCCTGAAATCTCAAAAGGCTGGAGAGAAGCCAATTCTGGAGGTAAAGTAGGGTGTAGAGAAGTCATAATGTCTGTCAAGATGTCAGAGTCTCTCCAATGAAAAATTATTCTTGTACAAAAGAAAAGGCTCCCCCCAGATTGACCAATATTTTCTAATTTGTACTGGTTTTACAAAAAAGGAGGAAGAATCAACCTTTCACTTGGTCAGGTAACTCTGTTGTTCTCTCATTTTTTGCACACATTTTTTTCCCCTAAACCAAATTAGAAAGTTCACTCTTGCTTTCCAGTTCCATGGTATGTGGGACAAAGTCTTACTTGTGGCCCGGTTGGGGGAGGGGGTTTGGGGACAGGGAGATGGTGATGCCGCTTTAACAACATGTGAGCGCTTGGTATAACCCAAGCTCTCTTCCAGATACTTTGTGTATGTTAGGTGATTTAATCCTCACATTCATTTATAATCTCCCCATTTTATAGATTAACAACAAGGCAAAGGAGGTAAAATCACTTGCCCGAGTTCAAACTGGTAGTGAGCGGCAGAACCAGGATCCAAATCATCATCACTGTGCTGTTGCCTCGTTTAGAGACCAGCTTATCTTGTTGTTACATTTTGTAAATGAGGAACCACAGATGGTGTGGTTGGGCAAGCCAGCAAGCTACTACAACTAGATCCCTAATATTTAGTCCTTCACCCAAATAGTCCTTCAACCTTCCTACATAGTACCACCCCTCGCTATGCATAGAAACAGTATCTTGTCACGAAAAAGGTTATAATTTGCTGGATGACATAAGTTAATCTTTTAATAGCAGCTCCTATATGCCTCACCTCACAGACTTGCACGGCTCTTACCATAATAGATACAAAAATGTTTTGAGCTCATTATATCTAAATAATGTATGTTTTTTGATTCCTAAACACATCACTCTTAGGTAATAAATTCACTATGGTTAGAATACACCAATTAAGAATAACTTAAAATCCTACAAGGGAAAAATTCTCATAGGTGGGATAATTTATATTTTTAACAAGCATCTTCTCTCTGTACTCTTCAGCTCCCTTGCACATAACCTTCATTCTTTGTCTCTGGATCGTGGGTGTCAGACTTGGAAATACACACTTTCTCAGGACAAGTACGAACTAAAGATAGCCAATGAAAAGAATACTAATGAACCCTCGGGGGAGAGGACGATCATTAAAAAACAGCACACAAAGGGGTGAATTTCTTGTATTTATCTCCAAGTCCAGTTCTCAGAACCTTTCTCTGTTGCCAAAAGTGATCTAACATCTCCCTACATAGCTTGGCTCCAGATGACAAGATTATTATTACTTTTTTTTTTTTTTTGCTTCGTTCTGTGCTTATTTCAGTAACTATGAAAAAAGAAAGAAGTTTTTGACATTAGAGGGGAGATCACCCCAGTACATCAGCTTTTCTAGGCAAGGATAGAATGGTTTTGGCAAGATAAGAGAATTTCATTCTGAAATCATGAAGACATCCTATCCCGGTGGAATCCCTTGGCGTGCCAAGACTCAAAGCTGTTTAGCTGGCTGGGCAGGGATTTAAGCCCTGTGAGCAGAGCTGCAGCTCCCCCGCAACTCCACACACAGAGGCTTTCGAAACCCCAGGGAACCTGCTTCTGTTGCCGTGTTGGTGATGTTCCACCTGGATTCATTCATGATGACCCGGCAAGATAAGATCAACAACAGGCCTTGGAAACCTGTCCTCCGATTGCATAATCTCAGTGAATTATGAGAACAAAAGTGGTGATCTCTCAGCCATGACATCACAAAGATATTTGCGCAAAGGGAGTCCCACAACCTGCCTACTCTGGGTCCTGCAGCAGAAACTGAGTAAAATGTGCAAATTGCTCTCCCAAGCCTTTAAACTTCTTTGGTAAATGCCAGACAAAGATGAGAGCAGTTAAGAAAGTGGGGGTGAAGCTCCTGGAGAGGTTCTAAACTCTCCTTTCCCAGTGTTCCCATTTTCTATGTAAAAATCAGGAGGATTTTAATGATAATTAGATGTTCTTGGGGAAAACCATTCATATGTAAAAGTTTGACACATTTGATGCGATTTATTCACATTTTATTTTACACATAAGTTCTTTAATTTGGACATCAGCTATAATGAAAAATCATACATGTTTCACTTCAACAGGGTTTTCATGATTACAGTCACAGAACTGGCACGCTCTGTTAAAAAATAAATCAGACCTAGACAAATTTATGCCAATTTAATCAATTTAAATCTTAACATGCACTTTCCCTCACACATGATCTTCGAAATAGCTGTTGTGAGCTTGATAAACTATCAACTGCAGACTGCCTGAAAATATTACAAATAAAAATTAGTGCCGTTCAAGGTGTGCATTTCAAAATTACATCTGATGCATATGTTCAAGTCATGCCCTACCTACCATCAAAGACATCACAACATACTATGTGAAAACTGAGTTACTGATGAGCTGTACCTTGCAACCACCACCAGCTTGGTAATGACACACTCTTTGCTATGCTGACTGTTTCCCAAGGATGGAGGATGAATTAAAACATTTTCAGGTATTGGGTACACTCATAATCTGTTCCTAGTCTGAGACTTAGAAAAACTACTAGAGAAATATGCAAAATAGGTGTTTCTCCTGTATAATTACAGATAGAAATCAGTAATGACAAAAGAGAGTTGTATGTTATAAAGAAAAGGTTACTTTTTTTTTTTTCATGATTGGATTCTTATTTGGAGATAATTCAGATTTTAATTTGGGCCATTTTTCCCCCAGAGGGTGGAGAAGTGTATCTCAATATGATCAACAAAAAGAAGACCTAGAACATTGTCACAATCAATCAAACCAAAATAGTTTCCTTCTTGGTGATTATGGACATTTTAAAGAACATTCCATAAGGTAATACAGCAGTTTACACGTCAGTATTTTTTATTTGATATACAATTATAATTAATGACAAATGCTCATCACATAAATTATACATAGGCTCATCTGGAGGAGTGTAGCTTCACTGAAGGAGTGAGCTCTTCCATGGAATCATGATTCTGGTTTCCATTTCCTGAATAAAACACCAATTCTTCCCAACCGTGTTTATGGCATGCTGTAGTCTAGATGTCTAGTAAACCCAGAGATGATGCACCATCTATGGCAGCCCTATCTGAAAGAAGAATCCTCCAAATGCTTCATTATTGACCTGTCTAAAGTGAGCTGCAGAGCCCAGTAACTACAATCATTTTCTGGTTGGAGTTGATAAAATCTGAGTTTTGACATTCATGACCTTAATCTGAAGAGAAGACAGAAGAAATAGGGCTAGTCTAATGGTCAAATCAAAGACCAATTAACAAGTATAAATGCAAGAGGTTATTTCCTCTCCTCTGTCTCACCTTTAGCTCTGATAAAGACTGTTCTGCCCAAGTTAAGCTCCACTTCTCCCCAAGTTCACCCTTATTAACTAGGCTAAATATTGAGTGCTGATTATGGGACAGCCTCATTCCAGAAACTGAACACCAACAGCAGATGATTCTTTCTGGTGAGAATCATGTTGCTTTTTGCTTTACAGAATTCCAAGTGTTCCTGATTTTCTCTGAGTTTATTCAAACTTCTTTGAGGACTGGATATCTTCCTTTGCAGTGCCACAGGTGAACAGCCTGATCTTGCTCGCCATGCTACACATTCCAAGTTCCCACCAAAGCACAAAATAATGTTTATCTTTATGAATCTTTGGCAACACCTCTTTTTAATTCAAACAATTCAAAGAAGAGATTTGAAATGGTTTCGTTTGGATCCAGTTCCGATTCCAAGAAATTGTTTTAAAGGTGTCTCTAGGCCCAACGTCTGTATTTCTAACAGAGTGTGCCAGTTCTGTGACTATAATCATGAAAACCCTGTTGAAGTGTTCTTATTTGCAAAAGAAAATCCTATTTAAGAGAAAGGGTGTCCAATAAGTGCTTAATCACAAGGGTTATCAGCAGCCTTCTCTGTTACATTGTTAGAAAGTTGACCTGGGCACTTTCTCACTTGGTTCAAATTTAAGTCAAAAATGTATCTGGTGAAAATAGGAACAAGATGGAAAAAGGCTTTTTTTTCTTTTCTTTTTTTTTTTTTTTTGAGTGCAATTATTTTCTGAGATCCAGAGAATATTAGAACCTCAGGATTTACAGATGCCTTCAAGATCATTTAAATGAAGCCAAGCATCTAATTGCTCCAAATAATCCGTAAATAATCTTACACCTGTTTGTGGAAAGGTGTCTCCTCCCATTGCAAGATTAAAGTTATCTGTAGGACATCTACAACTCACATATTACCAGGAGCCCAGCCTTAATCAGTTAAAAAAAAAAAAAAAAAAACCACTAGCACACTACCTTAGCCATGGTCATTTAGTTATAAAGAATAGAAGACAACTCAATGCAAATCCTTCCTTCATGGGCTTATTGGAAAGAAAGTGTAGGTTTCATGAGTAGAAAGCCACCCCATGGTTTCCTCTCTCCCTCTTTCCTCCTTATCTGTTTCTCTTAGCAATGAGCTCCTTTCTCTTGATGTGCAGCTTATACTTCTTTATGACTCTTTGACTCGGATACAGGACACCACCTTTTATTCTAATATTTGCTCTCATTTTTGTTATCATATTCCATCTTCTCTGTACAGAACCAGACAAGGGGATTGGTTTGGCAGTGGACACCTGACCTGCCCATGGTCAAAAAATGTTATGAGAGTTTTGCAGAGGCTTCTGAGAGACCAGGAGAGGATCTACGAGGCTGATGCTTCCAGCCATAGGCCTTTGCAAAGCTCAAGATAAATGGCAACACAGGAGACAGAGCGAAGGGATGAAACAAAGCTAAGACCTGATAGAGTTTTTGAAACTTGAATGTCAGAAACATGTGAAATCAGTTCTTTTCGATTTCATGAGCCAAGGAGTTTCTTGCTTGTTTTAATCATCTTGAATCAGGTTTTCTGTTAAGAATAACCAGAAAGTTTCCAAATGATGTAGCCCTCAGGCCCTCAGCCCTGGATTCCCATTGAGCCAATCCCACTCCTCCCCTTGACCTCTAGCTTTAGCTTCCTCTTTAGCCTAGTTAATAAGGGTGAACTTGGGGAGAAGTGGAGCTTAACTTGGGCAGAACAGTCTTTATCAGAGCTAAAGGTGAGACAGAGGAGAGGAAATAACCTCTTGCATTTATACTTGTTAATTGGTCTTTGATTTGACCATTAGACTAGTCCTATTTCTTCTGTCTTCTCTTCAGATTAAGGTCTGAATGTCAAAATATAAGGGGTGATATGCAGAAATCCCTTCCAACTTCATAAATAATGTTTTCAAATTTAGAAAATTATGAGTCCACTTCTTTGTAACTCTCTTTTGGACATGCCAACAACATTTAAGTTTTTTCGGTATGCCAAATTTAATTTTAAAATTGCAGATAATAAAGGAACTTAGCAATTCAGATTTAAGTTATAAATGAAAATAAATCTGGTAAGTTCTTTATAGCCTATTTCTTCATTATGAGACCATTTAATCCAATTCTTTGATTTTAAAATGTCTCTTCATGATGCAAATAATCTCTCACCAGACGTCCTCTTTCTTATTTCATCATAAAATAATAAGCTTAGAATTCAGACCCCATTTTCCACCAGTAACTCTACCAGTGAAATTGTTTGTTACGCCAATGAAAAGCTGAATTCGTTTTGGAAGGGTGGTGAGGGCATGACTTTTACACATATGTTTAAATACACTGTGGGTCTGCTAATCCCAAGCGGCCTGTTAGGCCACCATTTTTGTTACCTGTGGTTCTGCATTTCTATACAAAGTCAGAACTGCCCAAGCAGTAATAGGAGCCCAACCCTACAAGGTGCCTTTCAAATCAGTCACCCTGGAGAGGGTACGCATCAGGAGGTATGACTGGGAATGCTGGGTGTCTAGGGCTTGATTTCAATCACAATACCGAGGCATGAGTAGATGAGAAGTGCCTGGGGGAAGACTCCTGACCCCTCAAACTATAGATGACAGCACATTTTCTAGTTTCACCCCTCCCTTTTCTCTTTGTCCTTCTTCCCCTTACAACTGATGCTGTATAGTTATTCTAACCATAAAAAGGCCAGGATATTGCTCTTTCAGCTGCATTCTGCATTGTGTAGCCTGCTCCACAACTCCCGTTTCTTTATTAGTGTGGTGTTGCCGACACAACAGTCCAGTTTCAACAACATATTTCTGTGTTGATCTCATAGGCAGTACAGATGTGGTCTGGAATGAAGGTTTGGGTTTCATTTGTTGTATTTGTGTGACCCTGACAGGTTACAGATGATCTCTGTAAGCCTGTTTGTTCACATATAAAGGACCTTATACCTCTAGAGATAACAACACTGACCTCATAGCTTTAATGGAGTAATTAAATAAGGTAGTTTATATAAAACAAATGATAGATGTTATTTACCAGTGATTCCTTTCAGAAGCAAATGATCACCCTTCATAATAGAGAATTCAAAATTTATGAATATCCATTTCCTATCATTTGTCAACAGACCCATAAATCTTGCATAGCTATAAAAATTAAATCTACATTTTTCATGAATTGAAATGTTAGTGTCCTTTAAAGCTGCCGAATGCCTTATTCTGCCACTAATGTTTTGCATGGCCTGGGACAAGACCTCAACCAGTGTGAGTTTTCTTTCTGTTTTTGTAAAATGACAAGATAGGTGTATCCTAGATGAATCTTCAGCCCTCTTCTAGTTCTGCCATTCTTCCCTGTGAATCTTGTAATTCAGCTAAGTGGCCATGCACTGTGTATGAGCCATCACGGGATAACACAACTTGATTTTAAATGATCCATATTTTTCTCTGAAGAATAACTGCTGCCATCTAAAACCAGTCTCACAAACCAATACCATCTTCAGAGTAAGAGGAAAGTGAGAAAGATTGAGTAATGATAAATAACTCAGATACTATAATTTTGGAAATCTCTAAAAATAATTTCTCAAAACTTTAAGATCAATTCTGTGACATAGGGTTAGTGCAGGAAGAACGTGCTACAGAGCATGAAGGACACTTACCCATTTACAATCTACTGATCCATGTATAAAGTTCCAAATCCAAGTTGCCTTAATGACTGTGATACTTCTATTTTTTAGAAATGGCAAAATATAATTAATTAACCACTGTTTTGGTAGTTATTTTGAAACCAAATCACATTTCTGGCCTCTTCACATACCAATGACGTCAACTCCTATGCAATTCTACAGGTTGCTTGTACAGTTTTCATTCTGCCTGTTTATTTTTTCTTACCTTCTCCTCCATTACCTCATAAATGATGAGCATTTCAGAAATTATGATACCATTAGAAGGATATCATAATCTTTAAGGCACTGAAGGAAAAATTCAAAAGATGCTTTCAACACAAAGGTGGAAAAAAGGCACATAAATTCAATTTCCAGTGCTCACAGCAAGAGACGAAAGTGCTACATGTGAAGAGCTCAGATTCTGCCTGACAGCTGGCAGGGAAAGCATGCTACTAGCTAGCCAGTGCTCTGGGGATTGCTTCATTGCGAATCATACAGAAACAATAAAAATGCTTTTTGATTTAAAGAGATCTTTAATTAAGTATAATATTCTAACAAGACAGAACAGCCAGGATTTAAGAGGTCTTATTGTGGGATACTATTTCATTGTTTCAAAGTTCATTTCTAGGATGGGAAAGCATCAAGAACTCAACTTACATTTGTATGTGTATTCATGTCTGCATGCACATACATGTGCACATTTAGATCTAAAGTTTTACATGGTGTGTGCCCATTTGAAATTTTGAACTTAAAAAGAGCAAAGGTTTCAACCCTTACATTCAGTTGCCTTGGGCAAGCAAGAAAAATACCTGTCAAGACCCAGGTCTCACTGTTAAGGCTATACTTGAGAAATGCCCTCCAAATGCCTTCAAGTCAACATTAGCTATGACAGAAGCAAGACTATTATTTAACAGTAGCAGCAAATGTCAAAAACAAACTGTGCCTGGCGTTTTGACAAGACACTATTGAAACAGAACCACTTTTTCAGCACTTGTGTAACCGTGGGGAAGAACTCGACAATTAATATCCTGAGGTCTGGTAATAGGATTTCCAGGCTGCTTGGTGGTTTCCTTCTGATACACATGAAAGTAGGCAAGTGGAGGACATGGGCAAAATAATTCGTGATGATGAGGCCTGGAGAAAAGGATGGATACATGAGAAGTCAGGCTCCTTTTGGTTAATTAAAATGTAACTCCTTTTTTGGGAAACTGCACTCTCACAGCCGTGACACTGCAAAGCGTGAGGAAAGAGCCATCATCCCTAGGCAAAAAATAAGATACTGACAAAACCTATTCCTACTCTCACTCCCATCCTCCTTCTTCCTTCTGGTGTCTTCATGCCATCCTGTGGCACCTCGTCTGAGATTCCCTCACTGGATGACACCCCCAGTCTTCCCTGGCCAAACCTCCAGCTCTGTTCCCTAGCAATCAAATAATATCGTAATGACTAGCCAGTTTTCTGCCCCACTTCCCTAGTCACTACCCACAGTTCCTCGTTGGGGTCTTAAAAGGGCTCTTACAACTACACCAATGAGTGAAGCTGTGGCACAGTGGTCAGTGGGCATAGTGGATTTGTGCATCATGTTTCCTTTTAACAGAAACATTAGGAAAGTCTCCTGAGGCAAAAGAAATGAGAGTATGTGGGTTCAGTGCCCATGTTTTGAAGCGAATAAACAGAAAAGGAAAGGAACTAATATTTGGACACCTGTTTCCATGTCATTGCATTTAATGTTAACAGTCCCCAAAGGTGACTGTGATAATGATCTCCATTTTATTGAAGAGAAAACAAGTGAAGCAAGCCTGGGGGACTCAACCAGGGTCCTGGTCTGTAAGTAACTCATCTAAGTGGCCAAACCTGGAATTGTCTGATTCCCAAGGCTGAGGCTTTCGCTGCCCAACCTGAGGATCATATGTAGATCCATCTCAGAACAGTTTTTCACGGAATCTGATCACAACATTGAGTGATTAATACTGGACGTGCCACTGCACCCATGGAAGACTGAGCAATCTGAAATTGCAGTTCTCCTAAAAGCGACCCACCAAGGATGGACCCTGCATAAGCAGAAGCATGTCCTGCTGTGGAGGCTTTACAGGAGCCATTTAAGTGGCCGAAATCAAACCCCTTTTAAGTGCTGCCTCCCACAACTTCCAGTCTAGATCTTGGTCTTCTTCAGAGTACTTTCAGTTTTCTGGCATATGGTTTTCCTGTCCAACCCATGCTAAGGAGAAATGCTCCCCACTACCCTCTCCACCCCAGGTTAAGTGCAACCCTTCTTTCAAAGCCCATCAGTGCCTATGTCCCCACTTTTGAGAGGCCTTTCTTGACCACCATGTTAACATCCTTTTCTTACCATTACAGGACCTACTGCTCTGCCACTCACATGCCCTGATCGCACAAGGCCACACTGTATTACCAGGAACATCCTGTATCACCAGAAACCCGGTATAGTAATTCAAATTTCCCTCGGATTGAACCTTTTAAAGGTCAGAAGTCAAAACATATTTTAAAAAAAAAGTTGATGGTCTTTCTGACCTGTCAGACCACCACATGGGTCTGTGCCTGTGGGGACTACAGTAGACTATCTGCTACTGCGGAGGCTTAAAAGTCCAAACTTAGGGCCTCCCTGGTGACGCAGTGGGTTAAGCAACACACTATGAAGCAGACCACAGCCGCTGCAGCACGGGTTCGATCCCTGCCGCCGGCCAGGGAGGGGACCCACATGGTGCAGCAGACCTCCCCTGCCTCGCCCGCTGCTCCCCTCAGCAGTGTGTTTCAGTCAGTCTGCCTGTCCTGCTCCCCGCTCTGTCTCTGGTGAATCCTCTTACCTCCCTGGACTCGCCTGTACCCCAGCTCTTCTATGCATAAATAAATAAGATCTTTAAAAAAAAAAAAGTCCAAATTTAGACATTCACCGAGGTCTGAAGTCATTAAACTAAGAATACATGTTAACATCCCAGAAAACCTAGATTCAGGGGTGAAGTGACATAATATAATGTGTGTCTATGAAGTTAAGGTTGTATTTGTGTCAGCAACGCCAAGTCACCTATTCTAAGTACAGCTGAGAAATCTGCCAAAATGCCTATGTGGAAGGCCGTGCAGCAGTGTAGCCACCAGGAGCATCGCTGGTCATTGGAATAGTCAGGACACAGTCTGAGATCCCAGTCACCATTCAGAGAAACATGAACACTGGCAGCTGAGAGTCAGTCAGTATCTGCAAGGATGATGAGGATGTTCAAAATTTGTTGGAGACACAAAGGTAGTGCTTGGTTCATTTCCTCCTCCCTCCTCACATCCTTTAGATAGGAAACATGAAAAGTGAACCCATTCCTTCTTTTCTACCATTCCAGGACATGGATAAAAGTGTGTATTTCATGTACCTTTAAAGACTACTGTATCAAGCAAAAATATACTTTCTTACAATTGTGTTCACTATAAATCACTTTAGGATTCCCAGTTGGAGGAGCAGGGTACCAGATGCTTTGTATCAGCTGTGTAGTCATTACAACGATCATCCATATTTGGATCTCCTGTTCTTCAGGGGAGGAATTACACATCCCAGCCCACTTTTTTTAGTTGGGGCCTTAAGATGATAACAAAGCCTATCAAACATTTCAGGATCACTTATATGTTTTTGGGTTTATTTTTTTTGGACTTAACATATATATTCTAGAAAGACTGGCTTCAATATACACTGACCTACTACCTCTTAAGCATGATATTGGCACACACTAGGTCCAAGGCATAGAAAATCCCACATATACTTGTCCTATAAACATCTTTAGTTTCATCTTCATCCATTCAGTCTTCAGGTTTCCCAAGTCGAATGTTGTAGAGCTGTGCACAGCAAGCTGTTGGGTTCAGCTTATCTGAAATTGATGGGATTGAACTTTGTTTTTTTTAATGCCCTGCTGTAAAATCTCAAGATTTTGTGAAAAGGGAAAGAACCATTTCAAAACAGAACTGCTACTGTCATACTTTGGTTGAGCTGACATTCCCAGATGATCTAGGAGTGACATGTGATGACTATAAAGGGAAAAGAAATGAGTCTCATTCAACGGCAGAAACTCCCAGGGAATGCATTTTCAAAAACTTTTCTTCTAAAACAAACAGATTTAGCACTTGGTTTCTCTCTTTTGTGTGTGTCTATTCAATTACCTATCACAATGAATCAGTCCACGAGCATGCTCTGTATAAATTTCTCCAAAAGTACTTCTAAAACAGGGACAAATGTTGCAAATAGATTAATCTCATGGAAATATAAAATTATGAATGAATATATTGTTTTCAGAGCAGAAATTTAAAAAGGAGTATTTTTAAATGCCTGTATGTTTAAGTGTTCACTGTTTTTAAAGCCCACCTTTGGGGGAGCCATAGAATGATTAGCAGTTACAAATCCTGCCATGAGAAAGCAGAACAGAAACACAGTTGCACCAGCACACAATTCTGATATGGAATCAAAATTGTCCCTTGTTCATGAAATTGCTCTCAGAAAGTGCAAGCAGGTAGACCATGAAAGGGAAAAATTGTCCATATATGGCAGTTTTGACACAAGGTTCATCAATAGCCCAGTCTCTCCCAGGCACATCATTATCTATCTGATCTGCCAAATCTGATACTTAACAACATTGTCTTCAGAACCGTTGACATACCCTGGAAAAGTCTGTCTTGTAAATCACAAAGAAAGATGACAGGCTTCACAGATTCCATCGGTGATAAAAAGAAGGGAGGGATAAAGGAACAGATATACTAGTACATTTACACTTGCTGGCAGAATGAATGAACTCAATGAACTAAAAGTATTTTGAGGGAGGAAAAACACTCACATCACAATTTTTATTGAAACCAAGAAATAACTAACTTAATCTATGTATCTTAGCTCCTAAGTAAACTGTGCTTTTGAAATATAAAGACAAAGGATCAGGCATTCTGTGGTATAAAAAAGTGATGGGGAAAGTTGAATCATGACAATAATCAAGCTGCAGTTTCCCCCTCTTAGCCATAGGGATAACCAACAAATAAATAAAAGATTTTTAAAACAAAAAAGAATCCACAATTACACTGCCAAATATGGAGAAGTGCCTTCCCTCCTCAACCCATGGGCCAGGTGCAAGGAATCCTCAGGAGAGCAAATAGACGGAGAGAAAATCCAGCTCGACACACTGAAGGATCACTGCCAGCTATCAATAGCCACCTTCTCCAAAGTTCTGCTTGTTCACTCTGGGAGGGACAGAGACAACAGAGTCCACAGTATCTTCCTTCAGACACAAGTGGGAGATGTGAGCACATAATTCAGAGAAGCATGGAGTATGCCCAAGCCAAACCAGGAAGTACATACATCTAGAGATAGGTTGGTGCAGGCTCTTCCTCCTGCCCTTTTCTGCAATGGCTCTTAAGAAGAGTTTAGAATTTTATAGAACAGTAATTAATATCCTCAGAAAATACAAGAATGACAACACCCACATACACAAATTAAGATTGAGCCAGATGACCCATTTAAGTAATTCTGGAATGTAGCACTGTAGAGAAAAGCCAAAGGGTATATAGAAAACAGAAACAAAAGGCCAAACATCTTCTGAACAGAAGAATTTTAGAAGAATAGAGAAGGTCAATAGAGGAATCATAAGAGTGAAAATAGGGGGAAGAAAAGGCCTACAGTAAGATGTCTCTGAAAGAATGGGATTAGTAGAAAAAGACCCACATCCTGCAGTAAAATTTCAGAATGTATACCTAGGATGAAAAGAGAAAACAAAACAAAAAAACCTGACGAAAAAGAACCCTTAGTTGAAATCCCAGTAGAACCAAGGTATCTGGGTATTTCACTCAAATGGTCACAAGGGTTCTAGATGAGACCCTTTTCCTCATGACCTTGACATGATTCCAGGTACTATAAATAATGATATTCAGCTCCACCCTTCTCAGCGAACAATATAAACACAGTTGTTAGATCAAAGTTGTCTTGATCTAAACCTCAAGATCTAGAAATATTGCCATAAAGTCCTCAGACTTTAACTCACTGCCCTTCGCATTAGACAGGGTTTTTACCTCTCCCAGGTCTCTCATGCTGTAAAGTCAGCATTTCTGATTCAACTTCTTTCCCCGATTGCGCCTAGAGCCCATAATAAATCTCTTTATCTTTCATTAGGAGCCTCCATTAATTTTTCACATAGCCTTGTTCCATATCTCTGAATGAATTCCCAACTAGTATCACTCTACTCCATCATAACTGGTCTAAACTGCTGGGTTACTGAGTCCACTTAGGCAGGGCACAACCAAGTCAACTGGCTCCACTGCCTAACTGATCTCTAGCCTCATCTGGGTCCTTGATGGCCTTAAATATATCTGAAAATTCTTTGTTCATCTCTAGTAAGTTCGAGTGTCCATTCTTCACAAATGATATCCAAGTTTCTACCATTCTTTCAAAGTTTATAGCCTCCTCCCAGCTCCCCTCGCTTGCAATAAGTGATCTGGTATATGATCAGATTTTTCTCAAATATATTTTACAAGCTACTAGTATACAATGACGTATCTTAAATGCTAAGATAGAATAGGTTGGAAAAACCATTCTTCAATATGAAGCAATCAAATATACCATCTTCTTTATCTTTTAAGGTTAACTATCACTTCCAAATGTGCTTCATATTACCAGTTACCCTCTGTTTGAAATTCCCTCCATCCTTGGTTTGACCCATATTACTCTTTTGTTTTTCATTCAACTTCAGACCACACCCTCTTTATGTCCTTCACCAGCTTCTCTGCCAACATGCCAGTAAGCCCAGATCTCTTCTTGTCTCATCATAACATGCTCCTTAGGTGATCTCATCCACACCCACAGTTCCATTTATTACTATCATATTTTGATGATACCCTCATTTACATCCAAAAACCCAGACTCAAATATCCAACTGCTTATGATTCATTTTACCAGATATCCCCTACACACCTCAATCTTAATACATCAAACTAACAACTTTACCCAATCACCTACTTCTCTGTATTCTTCTTTTGGCTTATAGAACTACCATTCACCTAGTTTCTAAAGAAAAACATACTCAAATCACCAAGTTGAGATAACTTTGTCCAAAATGTATCTTAATGTGTCCCTTCACTCTTCATTTTCATAGTTACCACCCATCTTAACTTACCCATTCTCTCACCTGGACCTTCTTCTACCTTTTCTTTTTATATGACTCCACATCAGTGGGCTGCATATCAGAATCACCTATAAACTTATGAAAGTCCTAATCATTAGGGCCCACCCCAGACCAATTATACCAGAGTCTCTCGAGGTGGGATCCAGGCATTAGCATATTTCTATAATACCCTATCTAATTCCAATATGCAGGCAGACTTAGGAATTTTCCACAACTAAAGAACCCACAGATTGGAAAGTGCATACTGAATACCAACCAAGAAAAACAAAAATATATCTACAATTAAACAAACTAAAGTGAAACTGAGTAACTCTGATAATAAAGAGAAAATGAAGTCAAGGCTCCCAGAAGGCAAGGACAAACTGCCCACAAAAGGAAAGAAAATTACACTAATAGCAGACTTATCATCTGCGACATGAGGTAACAGAAGGCAATGGATTATAAATCTTCAATAAAATTGCCGGAGGAGAGATTAGAGGGACTATAAGCCTAGAATTCTGTAGACTACTAAACTTTTCTTCAAGAAATAAAACACACTTTTTCAGGCACACACAAAGCTCAAAATCTATGATTCATAGACCATCAACTGGAAGAACTACCTTACAAAGAAAATACTTCATTATGCAGGTGAGCCATAAGGATTATTAAGGCATTTAATGATATTGACCTAGTCTGGATTTCACCTATAAAACACAAGGTGTGTGAAATGCATGCACCACTGAGAAGTTCCAATGACCTTAATGAAGGTAAAACAGCTCAGTGCAAACAAATTTTGTAATGAAAGTATTAGCAGGTTTCAGGCTAGTTGATCTTAATTGTTTTCTATACTTTTGCAGTCTGTTTTTATGGTTAAATTTCTACTACTTTAAATAATAAAAGCTGAACAGCACTGCTAATATAGTAATGTTAAAGATGTAACATTTTCATTGCAAAAAAAAGTGATATATTTATATACTTTGTTTTCTTCATTGCACACACACACACACACACAAAAGTGATATATTTATGTACTTTCCAAGATATAAAAACAATTTTATTGATGGCCATCAACATCTTTCCTTGTTTTATGGATGACCTGAAAATGATTTAATAACTAAAACAATCATTCAATTTCTATAATACTAAGTTCCTTTCATTATTTCATCAAACACACATTATTTTTACTACATTAATATTCAGCACTATAGGCCTCCCTGGTAGTGCAGGGGTTAAGGACACCACTATCAAACTATTCTCCAGCCACTGCAACATGAGTTTGATCCCCGGCCAGGATCATATCCATATGGCACATGTGGCCAGCTAACCCAGCTAACCCATATAGCACAGCAGTCCTCTCCTATCTTGCCCACTGCTCCCCTCAGCAGTGTATTTCAGTAGACCTGCCTATTCTGCTCCCCACTCTGTCTCTGGTGAATCCTCTCACCACCATCTTCACACTGCTTGTCTACACCCCAGTTCTTATATGCATAAATTAAAAAAAAACTACAAAAAAAATACTCAGCATATATTCTAAGATTTGCCACAGAAAAGAAAAAAAAGACTCTTAACCAATATGATAATTATGTATTTAATACATCTTGCTTTTAACAGCAATTTTCAAAGTAAGCACATAATATGGGCCTTATAACTTATTAAAGATTTATAGTACTTACAAAGTTGATTCTAAAAATATATTTTATTTGCTCTAAATGAATAACATTATCTGGAAGATAGAACAATAAATTATAGTAGCACATTTACTACCACTATAGTTAAGATTGTATACATATATTCAATACGAAATCCTCTTAGGATCTTTCATACTTCCAGCCTTAAAATATAGAAGCAGATTAAATTTTAGCATACAAGATCTCAGTCTGACAGCAATGGTTTTAAAACCAAAAATATCTAATTGACATTTTAAGAGAGCATGGGCACATGCACATACATATATACATATTCATGTTCTCTCTCACTCAACCCAACACACATACACACACACTCCAAAGCACGCAAAATACACAGGAAGATTTCACCCTTGTGTATCAAACAATTGCCATCAATTTCAAAAATAAAATTGGAGAAAAAAAGTTTAGAAAAGTATGTTTAAAACATACTTAAATGGCTCTAGTTGTTGGAAAGATATGCATAAAAGTATTATCAAGATTTTTAACATCCATAATGTGCCATTTTGCTCTATTCTTAAACAGGTTGGAACCTTTCATTAATAACAGGTTATGTGCCCACTCATTTCCCAAATGGCATTCTAGACTCACTCCAGTGAAAGTGGTTCTTTATTGAACCCAAGAACAGGAACCAATAAAATTAGAAACTTCATTTTGATTTCTCTGGGTTTCTTCTATGTTCCATAAAAAAGCAGTGGACTACTGTACTGCAGTAACAGTTAATATCACAACACTTTGTGGCACTGCAGAAGATAATTTTATATTCCTAAAACATATTTATCCTAGTTAAATTCCCCAATGGTCCTTACTTTTAATTATATATACTCTTCCAGACTTAACCTCAAAAAATTTAATATTGATAAAAAGTGCTTATCACTTTTATTTGCAGTAAAATCTGTCAGAGAATATTATTCTTTGGACTCTCTCCAGTAATGAACAGGTTTGAAAACATTCTATGGAAATTCATTTTCATCATATATTAAAACATCCAAAACTCTGAGACAATATTAAAATAGAAACTAAGCACACTTTAGGGCACCCATAACTCATACTGCTGTGATTAGAAAAATAAAAAGGCACAACAGTAAGCAAAAGACAGTATATCAGCTTTCTATTTTTTTGGCTTTCCTCTTATTTTACTAAGTTTATAAATTGTTCAAAGCATTCTTATATTCTACATGACAATAAAAGAATATTTTGGCACATCAACATTGTGATACAATATATGGTATGTTTAAAAAATCAATTAAAAAATTTCATCTATTAATCAACATGTTTTTAATGTAGTGCATATATATTTTACAGTTATTTAAGTCAAATACATAAAGATTTGCTACTGATTTACAGACAAAGCAATCACAGATTGCAGTAATGTGGGCATGTGTGTGTGTGTATATGTGTGTGTGTACCCATCAAGGGAAAAATGCATTCTGGCAATTTTACAGTCCATATTTTGTTGGTACAGCTATCACGTGCATACTCTTTTCATCTTGCTTTTCTGTACAAAAGATACATTTTTGCTTTCTTCATTCCTGATGAGATTTTTCTGCGATAACTTTACATTCATACTGTAAAAATTAAAAAATTAAAAGGTTAACAGGTTTTGAATAGCAGACTTATTTTGACTAAAGGATCTATGTAAACTTAAAAGCTCTAAAAATTAAAACTTTAATTTATTTATATTTATTATAATTTATATTAAATATATTTATATTTATATCAGCTTTCTATTTTTTTGGCTTTCTTCTTATTTTACTAAGTTTATAAGTTGTTCAAAGCATTCTTATATTCTACATGACAATAAAAGAATATTTTTAATATATTTAATAATACATTTAATATATGTCCACTTTATTTCTCAAAGAATTTGAGTGTTACACAACTACAGGCATTAAATAACAAATGTGATTATTGAGGAAAGAAAATTCCAGAAGTGAAAGGGTCATAACCAAAAATAAGAAAAAGATCTGGCTTCTTTATTACAAGTAAATAACAACAATATGTGATTCAGGTCAATCCTAGAATACGAAAGGAAGCAAAGCAGGTTTCCCTGAACACTCAGATAAAGGTAATCAGCTAAGGGAAGGTCATAAAGAACTATTATAATGAATTCAGAAATGTTTTTCAAATCACTTTATACTTAAAGAAGAAAAACGTACAACACTATTAAAAGCTTCTAATCAAAACAAAATTTTAAAAGCAGAATTATAAAATATTTATCTACAGTGGAAAATGAAGGAAACCAGTGACTTCGGGTAACTAGGTGGCTAAATTATCAAAAAGACACCAGCATAAACCACCCAATCCTCCTACCTATTGAAAATGGCAAAAGTGACAATACTTATTCATGAAACTGCTGTGGCTTCTGAATGTTACTTCCTAACCCAGGCTCTCTGTGACTGAGATTATCCTTCTTAATTAAAATGATAGAACATCTTGATTTGCCAGAGATAGCCCTAATTTATACTCATTTTAGCAACAGAGTTAGTAGTGACTCTTTTCACTTTTAAAATTGTCCTTTTTGCTAGAGTGGAAACCGATACTTAAAAAGTAAAAAAGGAGAATAAATCGTATCACTTTAAACGAACATATTTAGTGTTTCTATCCGATGGCTTCTCCAGCTCTTAATACACTTGTGGTTAAATTCTTCCAAAGGGCTTATCTCAGTAAAAATGCAAAAGAGAAATCACAGGATGTGTGTTCACAAATGTCTTTTCCTTAGAAGACTATAGAGAGAATTTGTCCTGCATCTCAATAACAGAAAAGGGATTAAATAAGCATCAACTTACCATTGCCAGTTGTCGACCAATATTTCCCATCGTTATGCCTCCAGCAAAAAATATGCATGGTAACCAAGAACGAACATAGAGAAAATCTGGAGATGTATATCTAGAACAGAAATATTTTTAACTCACTTATTAAAATGATGATGATGTTATTCTCGGAAGAAACTGGCTAACCCAATTATAAATATCAATTCTGAATTCAGTTATAATTTAATTTAGCAGGCAAGAACCAAAAAGGAATACTTACTGGTAAACACCATTATAGACTAGCAGTTGAGTGATCAGTGTTGCCAAGAAAGCAATTCCTACTCCAAGGCCAAAGCCACTTCTAGATCTGTCAAAAGTCCACCACAGTCCAATAGATAGTGCAGCCAGTGTGAGAGACAACTGTATGTTGTTATCAAAATCCACTTTCTGAGATCAGTGTTAAAGAGTCATCTTAAAACTTGCAATCAAATAATATCACCTGTTCATTTCTCTACAGTAAAAGATGTTACCGTTGAGAAGGGGATTGACTGCTTTTTCTATAGAGCATCTGGTCTTTTAATATAGTGTATGAAATGAGGTAGGATTAAAACTATCTCTGGTATTTACTAAAGACTCACAGCAGGCATGCTACTTCATTAGCAGAGTCCACCAACTTGTACTCATTAAAAAAAAAAAAAAAGCACTTTCTACACGTTTGCAATTGTAAGATCAGACACCTTATTTAAGAAATGCCCTCACTGCTAAAAATGTAACTGTAAGCCTCAAACACAAATATTGCTAAAGGAACATACTTTTGCTAAAAAGGAAACCAATATTACTTCTCAAACAGGTTTAGAATTACTTGAGAATCATACAGGAACCTGAAAATAGAAGAGTTGACAGCTATTTAACAGGGCACCACATTCTTTATATGATTTACTGACAGACACATTTTATAATAATGCAGCTCTGAAACAAGAGTACCAAGGACACAGTATCCCTTTCTATTATGTCAACTGTTCCAGTTTTAATTTGTTGAGGATAAAGCCTTGAAGTGAACATTATCTTGCAACCTGCCAAGCTATTTTGGTGCCTGAGACTTTCTGGTATAGGACAGTTTGCTCAAATGATATTTTATTTCCGTCACCTATTTAAGCATCTATTCACAAAAGCACGGCCCTTTTCTACTCCAAAATCTCTGGGCAAAACGAAGCTTTACAAATTCAATTTTCTCATTTCTTTGCTAGAGGATTACACTAAAGGAATTAATTTCAAGTATCATTAAAAGGGCATTATCTATTTCCCAAAGGCCATATCTTAGCTCAATATCCAGCTCCCCAGGGGGGATACATATCTCACCAAACTAACTAACTGGTCATACTGCAACTACAGAGTTCAAAAAATGCACATATAACCATTTCCCACTTCTTTTAACATCCTAATGTTTACCAGCATCCTCCCTCCCCTACCAAACCACCTGGTATCCTGAATATGCAGCATCTGTGGGTTATTGTGGGCCACTCCCGCAAGACCATTGTTTCATTAGGTTTGATTTATCAAAGCTTCTCTGATTCTTTAACTGGTATTATACCTAAAACTGCAAAGAAAGGTTATGAGTTCATATGTCTCTATGCAATAAACATTCTTGTAAAGAGTGGAATTTGATATTAATTGGGCTCTATCTTTCCTCACTACATTAACTTCATTAAGAGTTTGAAGCAAAATTAAGAGGCTTCTAGTGTAAAACACATCAATATTTTAAAAAGTGCCATATAATTTTATAAAAAGTCTATTAGCCTAATTAAGCCTGTGTTATAAATTTTGTAAATGTTTTAGATTTTGCTTACAGGATGGACAGAACAGCTTAGGATTGCTGTATTTAAGAATTCCATTCAAAGGGACTAAGGTGATGGTGCATGGGTGAAATGGTGGTGGGAACTCCCTGGGGACCACAATTGATGTCAAATATATATAGATGAAGGGAAAAAATTAAATTAAATTAAAAATTAAGAATTTACAAAGCAAAAAAAAAAAGAATTCCATTCAGAGAGAATGAAAAGAATGGCCAAAAAAAGAATCTAAATTGATTTTTTTTTCCCAGTTCTAAAAAAGGCTACTTAAATTTCTTAAAAATCGTGGAAATGTCTGGGATAGAAAGGTCTAATCCAGGGGCGGGGGGAGGAAGGAGGGAACACAAGGGTCTGAGGTGATGGTGCATGGGTGAAATGGTGGTGGGAACTCCCTGGAGACTGCAAATGTTGTCAAACACAATTAAATAAATCTAATGAAAAAAAAAAGAAAGATTTAACCCACAAGATAGAGAGAAATTTACATACTGTGTGCTCCCAGAAAGGAGCAATTCCCAGACTTCAGTCAGGATCACCAGTTTGGTCTCAGCTCTGTCACAGCCTTGACGTACTTAGCAAAGGTATGAATGACTTAGCAAAGGACTAGCCTCTCAAGCTGTCACATATTATCTTTATAAGCAAATGAGGAATCACATTTTTTTTCTAACTTCTAATAAGAAACTAGTCCTCTATTATCGTTTAAACTCTTAACCACTCGACTGTATGAATCTCAAAGTTTTTACCCATATCACAAGTTGGGAAGTTCTTTAATACAGATGGAAAGAGAAAACCAAAACACTAACAGCCACTGAGGGCTCTCCAAGGGTCAGCACAACTGGGGACAGAAGAGCAGTTTGTTTTCTGAAGATAGGACCCTGCCTCGTTCCCTGGTTCCTGTTGCCCTGCTTGTCCAAAGCACCTCAATACTCTCTCAGAGACACAGGAATCTACTTGCCATATGACCCGTTCTCTCTCCAGTTAACTGCAAGCAGAGCCCAGTGCAGTTACAAGAGGAAAGTTTGGGCGGCCTGAATCCTACTCCTTGCTATTTCCTTTTCTAAAGGTTCCCACCACTTCTACTCTCTAAGCCAGATTTTCTAGAAAAGAGAAGGTTGAACTGGCATTTCCCGATCCTCTCTATAAAGCAAAGTGGGATTCAGGAGAAGAGGACAGGAAGTTGGGAGGATGACAGAATAAAAACCTAGTAAGGGCAAAATACTTTTCTTCTGGGGGTAGAAGGCAGAGGAGAGAAGTTGAAGTTACCCTACCCTCTAGAACACTATAAAAATACTTATTAATCACTAAATTGAATATCACAATGCTTAAACTATCAAACTTTTAATTTATGTACCCAGGAAAAAAATGTCATTTCAGCCAGGGTTTAAGTTCGATATTTCTACTTATGTGACCTCTAAGGACATAAAGAAAAAACATGTGGTATTTTGGTATTGAGTAAAACCAATAAATGACAATCTGCCTTTAAAAGTATATATTATAAATTCTTTGCATTTAAAACATAACAAAGCCAACAAGCAGCTGAAATTACCACATGCCCTTACTGGCAAATCTTTAATGAAGAGAGAAAAAAAAAAAGAAATCCTACGAAAATGTATCATTTTTTTTTAATGTGCAAATTTTCTAGTCATATCAAAAGAAGCGATATAAATAAAAGACTACACCCTGCACTGTAATTGCATAGCTACTACCGTAATGTTTCAACAATAGGGCTAACATTCTTTTTCTAAGTGGGCGTATCACAATCTGACAACAGTGAAGTTGGAAGGGACTGTCTAACCTTTGGTTTGTTGGAAGTTGCTTTGTTATTATGCATTTCATTACAGTGGAAAGGATACAGCGCTGGCGTGATTTATACCAACAAAGACAGCTACGCACCGCATTACACTGGACCACTCTCTTTTAAATTTATGTGGCTCTCCTAGATGCCTGTCAATGCAGGGGTATAATAACCCAATCACAGCTGTGGAAAAAAGAGAAAAAAAAAATTAAGTCATCTCCAATGCCCTATTGGAAAAACTTAAGCTAAAAAGAGTCACAACTATCTCCATAAGTATTTGAAACATTCTTGAAAAAAGCTCTTCAATTTACTTAACATCAACTGCTTATATTTCTAAACTTATCTTTCAAAAGAGGGGAAAAAATGAAACAAGGATAATATGACTGAAGAGAGCATTGTAAATGCCTATATCAGTATTCTAAATTACAAGAGGCAAAACGCTAAGTGTATGATTCACATTTTAACTGATTGGACTAGATGAATCATGCTACTTTTCTAGTACCACTATCTCTTAGACTTGAAAAGTAGCAAACCAGTGAATAGTTAAGCAATATTCTCTCACAGCTATATTACCATTAAACATGCTATTAAATATCACAAGTCTAAAGAAAAGCTAAAAGTGTAAACAACTACAACAGGCTCATTCTACACATAATGTTGGATGTAATGCTATCCTGTTACAAAGATCATCCTTCCCCTACCAGCTTCTTTGTCCCAGGCTCCTGCGTCTAGTGCCCTGTGTGACATTCCTATCTACCCTGGTCCTCTAGTGAGATTTTTTAGATCAGATTGTCAAAGCAGGGAAACTCACAACAGAAATCTACATGTACGATTTACTCTGCACATACAAAATTTAGAGGAAACATGTACTATTAAGAATTATATACTTTTGGTAAAAACTTAACATTCATTATTAAAAGAAATCATTTTAATACATTTCTTAGCTTTAGAAAGAATATTTTTAATGCTATTTATCACTAAGTGAATGCAACATATCTATAATTGAGATACAAAATATTCCCACACAATTTTTAAATTTTTGTCGAACCTCAATGTTTTTCACTTAGAGGGAGAGAGTTTTAAATGCTGTTAGTCATAAAAAAAATAGACTATTTAATGAACCAAAACATTCTTGCACAAGTTATGCCCCTCCCTGTCTAGCATTGACTAGCTATATCTCGCTAATGATGCATTCAATCTCCAAGGAAAAACAAAAATCAGTTAATATCAAAAATCACAGTTTAGCAGACTGTAGGGTAAAGGTTGATCAGGTATTTCCACCCTCCCACCACTGATGGACACCTGTGGTGCTGCGAGCATTCCAGGGTGGGCATGCGCAAGTGGGCACACCTGTGTTGGACACGGGCATAAATGGGCGGCGTCATGAGGCCGCCAGAACTGTGAGAACTGCAAACACCAACAGACAGAACTGTGAGGACTAACAGAACTGATAACAGCAACAGCAGCAGCAGCAGATTGAGAAGAAGCAGCCGAGAGGGTGAGATGTGCTGGGGGCTGGGAGCCTGCCAGCCTCCCAGCCCCCCGGCACCCATGCCTGCCATGTACCTGGCCACCTCTACTAAATAAAGTATGAAAAGCCACCGAGGGCTCCAAGACTCTCCTTCCCTGACCCGTCTGCCCCGAACCATCCTGAACCTGCCTCCAGCGCCACCTTCCTGCCGCTACACAGACCAATGGAGCAGCATTAAAAAATGGTTGTGTGAGAACCCTTCCATTTGGGGGTGAGATGCTGCAGCATTATAGCCCACTTCTAATTAACAAAACAGAAAACATTCTTTTGAGTTAAGCTTCTATTAAGCGTAGAGTCACAAATGTCAGCAATGCAGAGCACCAATAACTATTAGTAATTGGTTTCACACTGTATTCCTATTTAATAGTCTACTCTAAAATCCTGTGAGATTAACTGACACATTTCCAAATCTCTACAAAATTAAAATGGTAACAAACGTGCCAAGGCCAAATAGATGAGATATTTAAGTGAATATTATCTTTTTTTTTTTTTTTTTTTGCTCAAAGGGTCACGAAGCTAGCAACTCATGTGTATTCCTTGCTATCACTTCACTGTTTCTTCCTTCCCATTCCTTGCTGTAAAATCAAGTAAGAATAGGCATTCCAAGTCAATTTTCTTCAGCTGAAGCCGTAAGTAAAGAATTATCATAGAGAGAATAGTGACATATGTGTGCAAAGATATAAGTAAAATTGACTATATTTTTATGCATGTGATGTCAGACTTGCAAGTGAGAGACAACTGAGAAGAGAAAGCAAAATACAAGAAAGGAATTTAAACTGCCATTGCTGCCAACCTTGGGATTTGCCAATAAAAATCAAATCCACTGAGTATGCATGGTTCTCGGTTGCTCACTGAGAGGGAGAATTCGAAGAAGCTTGTCACTTCCCATTAAATGTCTTCTTTCCTTTAAATAAAATCATGGCAGAGTCTGATAGCAAAATCTACAGCACAGCAAGGCTCTGGTCTTTGAGAACTCAGTAGAAGGTATGTCTGGGTTTCTTTTCCCCTTCTGATTTAACAAGAGAGACTGCTAAAACCAAGCCTGTGTAAAATCACATGCAAACACAGTCCTGCTCAATGAGATGGCTCTCTGATGCAAAATCATACTCCTTGGGATATATTTAAGTTATTTCCCAGTTACAGTCTACTAAGGCCAAAAGCAGAAGTCTGTAAAGCATCAATATTAAGTCATCACTTTTTATGGAAGTACATTTAAAGTAGTGATGCACTAAAAGGAACAGCTAAATTTTGCAAGGAATGGGGCTGAAAAAACAAAACCACTGAATGAGATATACATCCATGGACAACCACTGCATAAGTAGTGTTTTCATTCAACAAATAGTTAAGTCTCCAAAAAGTGTCCAGTTGTTGGTAGTTGCTGGGGATTTGAAAAGGAGAAGAGGAAGGTATGTTGCAAGTCTCAAAGTGACCACAGAAACAAAGAAATGCAGTAATGCTAGAGGTCACAAGAGCTGTCAACTGACAGCGGCAAGAGGAGGGGGCTCAGTCTTTCGGCAGAGAGGCAAGTGAGGAAGGAAGCAGTATACTGGGAGAATTCACAGAAGAGGTGATTCTTGAGCTGGAGCGTCCCAGCAGATGAACAGCATACAAAAGCTTTCGAATCACAGGAAAGCACTTAAGGAAAAGCACTGACAATGCTTCAGTATCACCTGAAAAGTATATCCTGAGGCAGAACTGGAACTTCAGGGTTCAGAAAGAATCAGGAAAATAATAGCAGGGGAGAGCCATTACCCTGCAAACACTAGGGGATCAGGCAAATAATGCCATTACATTCGTGCCAAAGGAGGAAGCAACTGTTCTTACAGCAGTGTGTGTATAATACATGACAAGAAAGGAAAATGGAGGGGTGGCGGGAGGGCAGTTACAAGGCGAGAGGCAGGAAAAAAAAAAGTTTAAATTTCAAGTAGTGGTTGAGAGACTGAGTCAATGAAGAGACAGGAAAGATACAAAACTTGGAAATTAGATACGAGAAGTGAGAGAAGCAAGAGTAACCAGATTGTTCCTCGCAATCTTTGAGTCAACTTCTCCAGTTATTTTACCCATAATAATTGGGTATTTCTCTTATTTTTTCTTTAGAAAAATTCTTTTGTTACCCTTAGTAACGTTCAAGAGGTTTCTAACTCCAGTTATAATGCACTACACATATGAAAAAATTAATCAACTTGAAACACCAGCTAAAACTAGAGAACTAAAATAAAGAAAACTAAGAAAAAGGAGTTCAAAAGAGGTTTACCAAAGTTTTCTACTAGTCCTTCCAGAAGTACCAGCAGCAAATTTGCTAGGACTGGGTGCCAAAGAGAAAGCTAGCAGATAAACAAGGGCCCCTTCTGTTTACATGCAATAGTGGTGTTTTGGAGACCTTCCAGAAAGTAGCTACCAGGTCTATGAATATTACTGGACAGGAAAATCGAAGGATAATTATCAGTTTTTCTCACTTAAGATGGTAAGAACCTAGAGAGCTTTGAAAATACATATCAAACCATATACATAACACATTCCATCAAAAATTCATACACTATGTTTCTTTTTCATACACTATGTTTCTTTATATCATGTCTTTCTTTTTTTCCCTTTATGTTTTCCACAAAATATCAGAGAGAGGGAGTAGCAGCAATTATTCAAATATCCATTGTCCATCTCTGGTAATTATAGAAGTCTGGTATCTTCAACCCACATCTCCTAAATTTGTTCAATCAAATCAGTAGCAGAGTTATCAGGAATCTAGATTTCTTAATGCCTCTCTACTTTGATTTGCCAGGTACCTCACGGAATCACTTTTAGAAGAAGCACTTAAGCAAGAAATGTAAATGCAAATCCTTAAATGAAAAAGTATGAGGTTCAGTTTGTAAGTATGACAAAACTAGTAGCTGGGAAAAGACTGTACAGACAAAGTGACCAAAATGTAGCATGAACATTTGGAAGTTTTAATTCTAAATATGAGTTTGTAGAAAAAGTGCCCACATCCCAGGGACAGAGGCAGCTTCCATTCCTCTTCATAATGTAGGTACAATGAAGCCTCAGTCAAGTTCTCCTATCCCTGCCCAGAATGGAACACAATAGTATATTCCAACTAAGCCCACCACTTAGTCTAGAAGCTTCAAAAGAAGCACCCTGAAAAGAAGTAAGTGTAACTACCTCTTTCCCTTTCCCTAACATGTGATGTTTGATTCAGCTGCACTAGTCACTTGGCTTTGGGGGTGCTGGACTCATTGATTTCCTCTCTTCATGTTTCCTCATGACCCTAAAATAGGCACAATGCCAAACCTCTCACTCCCAAAGTTTCTCTATAGACCCTTGGGGTTAAGAGACATTCCTTTAATCTATTCTGAACAGACATAGTCTTCCAAATCCCCAAAAGACTTCTAGTAGTGGCCAGACAGCAGCTATAGCACAGGAGAAAATAAACAAAGAACTAGGAAAAAGATACTGGAAAAATTTTATTTTTCTCTTTTGAATTCAAAGAAAGGAAAATATATGCAGGCTAGTAGAAACAACACAGAATGATAAAATATAATTTATGCTTTGTTCTCTTTGTCTGTTAAATTTTGTCTATTCTCTGGAAGACTGACAGTCACCCAGGAGAAACTAAGAATCAGCGCCCTCACAACTTCTCTTCTACTGTGAACGTTGTTATAGTAAGACCTCACTAAATAAATGACACTGAAACCTTATGCAATAATGCCCTTCCATCCATGCGTGGAATTAAGTAATTGTCTAGTAGGCTTCATGGGCACATTCCAAAAGGGCAGTTCCTAACTCCTGACCCTCTGACTTCCAGCTTTAGATGTAAGTTAAGAGGATTTACATTTTATGGCAAGGTATTCATGTACATTAAGCAAGAGACACCAAATGCAATTCTCTCTCTCAATCAGAACTCTCTTCTACCACACGATGTTGACTTCTTTCTGTAACTTTATTATATAAAATATTGTTACTTTAGTGGTCTAAATCATTAGAAAAAGCTAAAAATAGCTATCCATTATGGAAGCTGAGCACCAACAAGTCATTCTGAAATGCTCTACTTTATCCACAACACACTGTCCACCTAAAAAAGAATTAAAGTAACTAATAGGATAATAATGATGAAAAAGAAAAGGTAATCTACTTAACTGATTTCTTTATGTCTTTCTTCAGATAAACTTAACAAGATACCAAGTAAAGAAAGTCTAAGCAAAAAAATTTAATTTGAATAAAACTATTCCATTTTTCAAGTTTTTAACGTACTTCAAAAACAAGACCAAAACATATATAGCAAAGCCTTAAAATTAAATAGTGGTGATCATCATCAAAATAACTTTAAATAAGACTTAGATGAGAGGGGTTGAGGTAAGGACAGAATTAAAAGGCTGAAAGTCTCAACCCAAAGGGAATAAGTATTATTTTTAGGATTAAATTTTTAAAGTTCACAGGTCAGACAGAAATCAGACACAAGAGTTATTTACTCTGTGATTTCCTTTATATTACATTCTAGGATAGGCAAGAGTAATCTAGGGACAGAAAGACCAGTGCAAGTCCAACAATGGGGCTGCAGAATGAATTGCAAGAGAGCACAAGAGAATGTTCGGGTGATAGCAATGTTCTATAGCTGGATGGCAGCAATTACATGAGTAAATGCATTTGTCTGAACTTATCAAACTGTTCATTTAAGACAGATACATTGTACTGTATTCAAATTATTCCTCAATAAAGTTGATTTTTGTTTAAAATGCATTCCTCAGACAACACCCACCCTCATTTACACTATTTCCTTCCTTAAGCATTAGAGAAACAACCTACACATACCTGAAGCTGTGCCACAGCACGGTGGTACCCACCATGCTGAAGAAAAGATGCTTGCAATCACATCAGGTGGAAAGAGTGTCACATTTCTTTGAATCTGAAGTAAATTTAACACTAATGCAAGAAATACTCCAATAAGAAATAGCACTACTCCTCGAATCATCAAGTTCACACTTCGGCTAGTGATAGATGAAATATAGGGGCCACGCTTTTTGGGCCCAGATGATTCTGTCTCTCCTTCTGCCATGGTTTCATAAGTTCAGTAAACAGGCACCAAAACAAAAAAGGTTTCCCAGCTGAAACACCAACAATTGTCTGTAGAATCAAAGTAGATTGACGTTTCAACGGTACCACATCTCCTTCTAAAACAGGACCTACCAGAAATCCTGCAAGAGATAAGAAAAAAGAAATCAATGTGTGTCTAATAATTGATTATATAAAGTTCCTGTTTTTAATACAAACAATTTAAAAGGACAAATAATGAAATAACTTACATACTTATTTCAATTAGTTATTTGCTAAGATGAGATTTAAAAGTATTTTTATATGCATGATGTGATTTTTTTTAAAAAAAAATTTCTATTTGTGTTTACTAAGAATAAGTGACCTAAAGATTAATAGTAATAACAGTTTTTCCCACTTCAGCAAAAAGCAGATAAGTTATCTGGCATATTTCCAACAGAACCTGGAAAATAAAATTTCAAATTTGTTTCTTACATCTAATTCTCCAAATCCATCAGTTACAAGACTATTTTTTACTTTACAGAAAATTACAAACTCTATTGAAAATGTACTGTTCACAGTAAAATGAGACTTGCTCATGAGTACAACCTTCAGAGAGGAACAAAATGACCTGTTATTATTTGAAAGGAAAATTGCACTCCCAGAAGTACTGCAGCACTACTTACTACAGATAAATTATGGAAACAATCTAAATGGCCCAAAAAGATGTGGTATATATACACAAGGGGATACTACTCAGCGATCAAAAAAGATAAACTCATGCCATTTTTGGCAAAATGGATGAATCTTAGAGGGATAATGCTAAATGAAGTAACAAGAATAAAGATTAATATTGGGTAGTGTCGCTAATATGTGAACTATAAAGTAACTAAATTAATAGCTAAAGACAAGCTTAATGAACTTTTGACAGCTGACTAAAGAAATGAAACACCAAGGTTGGGAAGGAGGTATATGTGGAGGTGGCATGGAGGGCTAAGAACAAGAGGGAAGGAAGTACAATAATAGTCTGTGGGGGTGGAATATGGGTGAGAGGGCGGTGGGTTCTGATGGTGGTAATACCTGATGGGGTATCCCAATATTATCTCAATATAAAAAAATAAAATAAATAAATGTGATGTTGAGTAAGCAACTGTTCTTAGTTTGTCCTTTTTTATGCACCTGGATACTAACACGTAAGTACAATTATTTGTTCATTTTACAGGTGAGGCAAAAAAGCAAAGGAATACTAAGTTATTTAGCCAAGTTTACAAGCAGCTGAGTAGGGATTCATATGCAAGCCATCTAACTCCAAAGACCTCCAAAAGCCATGTTCAGCTTCTAAACTGCCACCTATACTTCTATGTGTTTTCTTATGAATCCTATCAGATTTTAAGTGAGAAAATACTAAAGACTATTTTTCAAACTTACTATTATCCCACCCAATAATAATATATCTTGAGCATACTCACAAGTAAATACATAAATGATCTTTCCTTTGAATTTGACAGCAGTTTATTTAAAACCTTAGTCTGGCATTTCTAATAGCTACTTCATAATGATATGTACAGTTGTTTTATGGATTATAAACTTTTTATGTAGGTCTTATTCACTACCAGGTCTCCACCGTGTCTATATACCCACAAAGGTACCAGTATACACCATTGTGGGAGCTCTACATAGTCCTATTTGTTTAATTAAATTGAGCTAATTCTTTTTGAATAAAACTACACAACACTAAACAGGCCTTTTGGAAGGCAAACTTAGCACTTCATCACTATTTAAAATAGATTTCCTCTGAGTTTTTAAGTTTAAACTATATTACAAATGAAGTTTGGAATAAAACTTTGGGGTAAACGGGAGGGGAGAGTGCTGACTTTAGAAATAATAAGTATAAAACTGAGAATATTTTTATAAGTACTCAGCCTGGAAATTCTATGGGATAAACACTAGACAACATTGAATATTTTACTGAACCTCTGCCACATTCAAGGGGGAATTCTGTCCTCAAAATCTACTTGGTGTACAGCATATCAGAGATGTACTTAGAAAAATGGGGAAAATATACTCTTATCATCAAATAAAAATTTTCAGAAAACATCTCCTCCAGATCTGACCTGTTTTAGTGCCCTGCATATTGGTATGTCATGTTTCTGGTCACTTTTAGCAAGGAAAAAAAATCATATAGCCAACTTACATACTATATAAAATCATAACTTATATACAAGATCAAGTTTATATGCAAGATCAAGACACTACAAACTTCCAGACACTACAATCCTTCCCACCTTCTGCTGTTAAATCATCTACTAGAGGAAAAAGTATATATTCCAACAAAGCAAGTAATTCAACTTCTCATAATCATTTATGTTTTTTATTTTTTTTCCAAACTGAAATGAATAGCAAAGGATATTTTATGTTGCATAATGGCTTTAAAAGATTAATGGTTTCAAAAGTAACTTCAGTTTTGAAAAGGTATTTCTGCTATGCTAAGCCCCATCTAACAATCACTCAACAGTGTTTGTCAAAGGACACTGGCACTTTGGGTAATAATTTCTTGCATAGAACAGCTCTTAGCAGTGCCCTAGCATCCCTTGGCTAAAGGCCACTCAAGGTCAGGGCACACCACCATCCCCTATTTGAGACAACCAAAAATATTTCTACATGATTCCAAATACCCCCTAAAGAAACAAAGCTCTCCCACTGAGAGTCATTGATTATTGGAGATTCTGTTCTCATTCTATTTAGAGGTTGCTAGACACTTCCTACATTGGTTATTTTGTTCAGTGTTTCCCAGCAGTGCTTGTTTTTACCTTCCAACTTTACTTATTCCTTTTAAAATAACATACTTTTCAGATGTTTGAATGATTTTTTAAAAAGTCAATTTTTTAAAATTCTAAAAATCTAATTTTGTGATCCCATAATAATACAGCGGTACATAATTATAGGAGCAAATGTATGTGTTAAAATCACATTAGTCTAAACCAGGAGATTATCTATTCCAGGTGGTATATGAGCTGATGCAAAGCAAAAAGAAAAAAATCATATATACGTTTTTCTGGAACAAAAGTTCCACAGTTTACATTAAGTACCAAAAAAAGTCCACAATCCCAAAGAAGAATCAGTGATCTAATGGTTTTCTCATTGTAAGAGCAAAGTAAATGAGACCTAAAGTAGTCAAGTGAAGTGACAAGATCAAGACTTGCACTTCAACCAGAAACTACAAACACATCAAGTAAAGGCCTAGAAATGACCAGATTATCAAATTGTTAAGAAAGATCATGTTGTTTAAAATATTAAACAAATACAAGGGGAGTGGATTATTTTAAAATGAAAGCGCTTAGATTAAGATTCCCTTAACTTGTTTGTTCTGAAATTTGGTTTTTTGATTATGTATTGATACTATTTTCTTAAAACAAGTATACCTGTCTCATTAGATATCACTCATATCAATGCTAAATTTGATTTTCCAAATTTTTTTAAAAATCTGTATTTGGAAATTTTCAATTATTCAAGAAATAATTTGCTGATGAGGGAAGAAGGCTCTAGTATAAAGATACCACTTAGAGGATAATAATTTAATGAATCCTAAACAAAATCCTGGCACCTAGGCAGGATTTTACAACATAAAAAAGATTACCACTTTCTGAAATCATAAAACTATTACCAGGTAACACCAGCACTAGCCCCAAGCACTCTGGCTCCAAGTTCAGTGTTTCTTTCCATTTCGCCACATTGCCTCCAACTACAAACACTACAAAAATAAATAATTTGCTGCACAAGAAACAGCTTTTAAAGCCATGTTGATTGTCTACTCTTAATACCAAAATAATGATTTTTTGCAACAAATGACAAAGAAAAAACTTCTACCTGATACAAAACTTCTACCTTGACCTAGAATTCTGTAAGTGCATTACTCGGCAAAAAGAAAAACAATTCAAATAGTTTAGATAGCTCAATAACAAAACATCAAAACTGGAAAAACAGTATTCCAGGTTTATGACTGCCTGTTACTGGATTAATATTGTTACTTTTACATAAATAAAAGAGGGTTATAAGTAGTTGCGGATAGAAATCAAAGTTTATGCTTGCAACTAAAACCACTTCCAGCAACAGACATTTAAAAACAAACACAGTCACCTTGTAATCAGCTGTAGTTTACAATTTTAATACCCCCCAAAACCAAACAAGATCATTTCCCTCTCAAAAATCAGTAGTCACAAAAGTATGTTTGCTCCCTCAAACTGTACAACTTCTTAGGTCAAATAGGTTACTAAATAATAAAATTAAATAATTATCACAGATATTTTTCACCCTATGCTCTCTTAATTAAAAAGACATTCTCAGAATAAGCATTAAGAACACACTTAGATCCATGAAAAGGTTTAGCTTTCCTTAAATAAAAGCACGCGAACCTAAGTCATAAACTATGCACACTAAAAAACTTCTAGGAAGAAAAAAATGTTTACTTTGAAGATTGCAACTCATCTCTCCGCTCAATATTAAAACCCAAACACAGAAACCATTAAGCAAGTACCATTCACATTCCAGTAAAATATACTGTTTTTAAGTGTCCAATCTCTGTCCCTAAAAAGGTTACTAACATTTAGGAATAATTTTCTGGTAACAACAAATACAATCTGTCTAAACTACCGAATGCATGTTATCTTTTGCTATTCAGCCCACCCTACATAAAAGCAACAGTTGTCAGTTTAAGAGTCATCCTCTGATCCCAAAACATACTATTTAATAAAATGACTAAAGAAAGAATGAAAGGAAGAGAATAAGAATATAGGATTAATTTTGTCTGTGAGGAACCTATCTTTTATTTGCACTCAGTGGCTCGCTCGCAGGATCAAGCCCCCAAAGTTTGAAAACACAACGTAGCCACTGCTCCACTGCCTTTCTTTCTCCAGCACCCAGGACTTGAGCATGTCTTCCCTTGCAATCCTCAGCTCCATTGCAATACTGACCCAAGTCAGTCAGAGTCCAGCTGTCAAGTCCGTCATTTCCTTTTTAAAGCATTTCCTCATCAATCTTACAAAATAGTAAGCCCTGGACTAATACATTAACCTGGACTATCTAGCTAACACCATACTTCTGTAACTATTTTTTCCCCACAACACTCACTGGTTATTATCATTTAAGGTTTAGCGCCTTTCTCCCATCCCTCGTCCCGCATCATCCAGTTTCCCTTTTCCAGATACCGAATCCCCACTAACGAGCCCAAAAGTCACACTATCAACAAACGACTGATAAGATTCTCGTTGCCACACACCTGCGGCACGAGTTCCAATTCCTATTTTTAAAAAATGCCACAAGTCCCACTACTCAACCTAAAACCAACAAACATACCTTGTCGCGGAAATCTAAACTTAAGTACAAAACCGATGAGTTTAAGGACCCATCCCCCTCCAAGCCCGAGTCCTGTCTCCCAGGCTACAAGCCTCCCAAATCCTGACAGTTCTGTGCTTGACAGCACGCTGACCTCCACCCCCACTTGATCTCCAGGGTCGCCCTTGCCGCCGTCCTCCGGCTTTCTTTAGCCTGGACACTCTTCTACTCTCCGAGGACCCTCGGCCTCTCCTCTGGCCTCTATCCGACTCCGCTGTCCCCTTCCGCACCTCGCAGACCCTTCTCCAGGTAAACGGGGCCCCTTGCCCTTCAGGCCCCATCTGTGGTCCAGGCTCCCCGCACTTGCCAACAGAGCTCCGAGCCTGCAAACACAGCATTAGTTCTCTTTCCGAGGGCCACTCCTTCCTCGGACCGCCTCCCTCTGCACCAAGTCACCTAAGCTGAGCCGGAAGACCCCAACTCACCCCCGCCTCCGCCATCTTCCGAGATCGGCCCCCGCCCCCCTCAGCCAGTGCCTCCTCCCCTTCCACAACTCCGCCCGGGAGACACTGCGCTTGCGCGCCCGACGCGGCCGCGCTCCTACGGTCGGGGCACAAAAGCTTCCGGTTCTTACCGACCCCGGCTACTTGATCGGGGCAAAAAGACTTCCGGTCTCCGCAGAAGTGTGGCTGGCTGGGGGCGTGTACCGTCTAGGTGGTGGGAGGTGGCAGGATGGCTGTTTGCTGAATGACCCGGCTGTCAGCACTCGTGACGAGTGTCCAGACCCTGTGGGCGGTGTCAGAGAATCGCGCACCGAGACACGCACGCTCGCCTGGAGGCGCGGCCCTCGGCGCTTTCAGCTCTGCCCAATGGAGAACTGTGGAGCGCAGCCTGCCGCTTTCTCCTGCTAGGGAGGCAGATTCTCAGTATCCGTGTGCTTACCAGGCTTTCCTCTTTAGCTTTTCCTTACCCTGCCAAGTGTTAACCTCTTTGGGGAGAAGAGGGTAGTTGGTATTTCTTTTCTGCCGCAGCATTTCCTGCGATCTTCATTGATAATCGTTCCCCAAGTTCGAATAAAGCGGTCGAACAATTTTCATTGGTAGAGCTTTCAAGGATTACAGTAAAATTTAAAAAAAATAAAAATACTTGACCTATAACCCCTTTTTGGCCTGTCCGAGTTGTAATATAGTATGGCTGTATTCAAATTACAATGGTCCTGAGGAAAGTTTTAACTGAAATTTGAAGCCGGAATAAGCTTAAGAGCTTTACAGGAGTGTCGGTGAAATTCCTTTGTTTTTATTTTATAATTTGAACTGATAACCTATACGTTGGATTTTGTTAGTGACCTTTTGATCGGTACACTTAAACCGAAAGTTGAGGGAGAAACTGAATTTGCAACAACTTGGGCCTAAACAACTATGTATATGAGTTTTCTCTTATTTTCTCTAATGTTTCCTATAACTATTAAATTTCTCTCCTGTAAGTTTTTACACTATGGTTAAAAAAAAAAAAGTCGTGGGTTTATTGTACTGAATGGATAAGAAATTAACAAAAGAGAAACGCACCCAGAAAGAGACAATAACTTTAAAATGTCCTGACATTAAAGCACGAGTCATTCTCGTCAAACGCATGCCTCCCTTAGCCTAGTTTTTCAAACACTTAGACATTACCTTCAAGAAAATGATTATGGAAAACTTAAGCCTAGAGAGGTATTTATTTTACTTTATATATTTATTGATTGCAAGGATGGACAAGGCCAGAAAGCAAGAACTGAGTCCTAGTTAGGGCAAGTTAGGGATAATTAGGCAGCTTCAGGGACAGTGTAGGCAGGGACTTCAGGAGACTTAAGGAAGGCTCCAGCGATTAGGACAATGAATTCCAAAGGGGACTTCTCAAATACCCCCAGAACTAGGGTCAACAGGACAATTGAGAACGAGGATAATAAAGGAAAGCAGGCTAAGACAAGGGCTAGGACACAGAGACTTATTTCTGGGCACAGAGACTTTAAGGCAGTGAGTGAGACCACTGAGAACTAACCAATCACAAAGAGCTTTAAAATAATTATGGAAAGAAGGTATATATTCCCTGAGGCACTACTCCACTTCAGCTCCCTTGCCCCTCCCTGGCCTGGTTCCACCGGCCTGGGAGTTACACCTTATTTCTGTTCCCTTTCTCCTTAACCAACTTTTTCTTTCTCAAAGCAAATTGGCCTCTTCTTGCTTGCTTGCCTGTGTCAGCAAAGTTCCTGCTGAGACTTCTGAGACGCCAACCCACCCGTGGTGGTCTAGTGGCTGGGACTCAGCGCTGCCACTACAGCCTGGAATCCATTCCTGGCTGGGAGACTATGCCTGAAAAACTGAAATTCTGGTGGCACCAGAACAATTCCATGTGGCACCAAGTTCTCATGTGGCACCAGAACAATTCCATGTGGCACCAGGAACAATTCAGTCACTCCTGCTACAGTACAAGGCAGAATACAAAATCTTCAGGAAGTACAAAGAGCCACTGTCTTCTGATGAGGTTTGAGGACAGTTTTCTTGGAAGATTGAGTCTTTCTATGGTTGTTGAGGATTAGTGGGCAGATATGCATTTTGGTGGGAGCTCAGAGTTCAAATGTGAAGCTCATGAATTTGAACTAAATTATGCCAGGATATTAATTGATTGAGAACTTGGAGAAATCAGAATGACTTTGTTCTACTTTGAAGTTGATGTAATATTGTTATGGCAGAACTCCATTAGGGAACCAGGCCGTACTCAGAGAGGAGGAGGGAAGATCTTTATTTACGAAGGCAGGCCCAGAGGACATCTTTTTCCAAAGTCTGAACCCTGAGCAATTAGGCAACAGGATATTTATTGTCTAAGCAGGGGTGCATTTGTACTTTGAAGCAAGCAGGGAATACAGAATAGGAGCTATCTGGGTGTAAGTCAGGTGTGTGACCTCGAGAAAGTTTATTGCTTACTCCCTGGAATTTTAAGTCTACATTGAGGCTTTGTTTCAACATAACTTTAGACATTTTTCACTTCAATATGGACCATAAAATACTAATAAAGGATTCTTGAAACCTGATTTGAAAACAGCAAGTGCATGATCATGTTGAATAAATTCACTTTTCTAGGTGTTTATTCTCTCATTTCTAAAATGAGGGATTGGTCTAGATTATTGCTCTTTCACTCAGGACACCTTTTCCCCCCAATACTTTCACAGGCAAAAATTATAGTAATAATTTGATAATACTATGACTACAAAGAATAGTTTTTCCACTAACCTTACAGGTCCTTTGGTCTCCCAACTGAATGAACCAAAAGGTAAACAAGAAAATAAAAATCTCTTTACTTAGCTAATACAAACACCCACAACGTTTATTTGCCTTATTGAACTAGTCTAACGATTATTATACAAATAATTGTTTTTTGTCATCAAAAGCTTTCAATAAGCCTTTAAGAATCTTGAACTTGTCTTACCAAAATTAAAAAACACTTAAAAAAAAGACAATCCTACTTTTTTGGGGTTTTCTATAGCATTTGATGTAGATATATATAGATATAAAGGTATAGTTGAAAAACATAAAATGTCGAGGAATTTTGTCTTCTTGAAGTTACAGAATGGATCATTAATTATCCATTCATCCCCCAACAAGTATCACCTGAACATGTAGCACATCCCAGGTGTTTGGTACTGAACCTCAGGTAGAAAGCAATATAGACATAATTTCTGCTCTTGAGAAGTCTAGTGGGAGATACCCAAAGTAAATAATTTAAAAACCTAATTTCAAATTGAGACAAATGCTGTGAAGATGAACACCCCCATCTAATAGTGGAGAATAAAGGGGAATACTAGGAGACTATATATAATCTCAAGTGTGACAGGTTGAAGATTGAGAGGTATTTGCTCAGAACAGAGTGAAGAGCAAGTGTGAAGGCATTATAGATGGAAACTCTTGATACATTCCAAGAATTGAAAGGAAGGCAGAGTAGCTAGGGAGTTTGTTATTGAGAAAAAAAGCTTACAGATTAAAGTTGTATATTACATCTTGCTTGAGCAGTTAATATGTACCAGGCACTAAGGTAAATTCAATTTCATTTCACATTCTTAAAATTCCTTTAAAATATTTACAATATAGTAGATGAGAAATTAGAGCTAAAAGCAGTGATTCTCAAATCTGACTTGAATATTAGGATCATTCATAAATCTATGAAAAGTTCTAGTACCTGAACCCGACCCGCCACATATTTTTATTTAATTGGGCTGATAAAAGGACCTGAGTTCTTTTAATAAATTCCTTGATTAAACCTAAAGTGCAGCTAGAGTTTAGAATCACTGGCTTAAAGTTAATTTGCTCATGGTCACTTAACAACTAAGTAATTGGCAGAGGCAGAAATTAAGCCTAGACCTGCCAATTCCAAATCCTGTGCTTTTAGTCACTCTCTGGTGCTTTGTCAACATTCGACATCATATAATGCATATCAGTCGCATATTAGGAACTTTATTAAACACTGAGACACAAAGGTGAAGGAGACAGAGCCATTGCCTCCAATAAATTTGTAGATTCACAAGACAGATGTCTCAGTAAATGAAGCTAGGCCAGCTAACATAGCAAGTCAACTGAGAATTCTCAGTGAGATTAGATAAGATCTTCCTATTTTAAACTCTATTGGCTTGGAAGTGATGGCAGGTAATCCAGGTAGACAGCTATTGCAATCTTTAACTAAGAGATGGTGCAAGATTGAACTAAGGCAATGACAAGGGCACAGAGAGACTTGGCTGAACTTGTTGGCTGCTAATAAGAGGGTGAGAAGAAGAGAAGTAGAAGATTGTTACAGAATTTGGTGTTTGAGAAACTAAGTGGAAGTAATATCCTTCATCTACAAGAACACAAGAATTCAATTTGGGGTTGAATGAGTTTGAAATATTTATGGAAATTCTGGTAGAAATGTATAGCAGATGGCAGGGATTGTGCATCAGGAATTCAAGTGAGCAAATGGGCTTAGAAATAAAGATTGGGAGTCACTTCTAGGTGGTAGCTGAAATCATGCCTTATATGTGTATTTTATGTATTCATTTTTAAAAAAAGATAGTAGAGACTGGGTAGAAAAACCACAAAACCTGACATTGCCATATTTGAATGGCTCAACAAGTTTTTTCTTTAATCTTCAGTGATATTAAACACAGTTTATATCATCCATGATGAGTTTTTAAAACTTCTCAGACTTTCCCTGACCATACAGAAAATTTAACAGGGTCACACAATTCAAACCAATTTTAAATATTAAATGCACAACTAGAACACTGTATTATACCTTTAAAGTGAAAAATATCAGACTGATCTTTTGATTAGCTGAAGTTGGGCCATAGCCTGTAGACTGAAAGTTTCAGGGAACAACTAATAAACACTCTCAAGGCCACATGCCTGATTCATGCATCCCAGCTGACTGTACCCCTTGCTTTAAAAAATAAATATTCTGTTGTCTAATTGCTCAGGGCTCAGACTTTGGAGAAAGGCATCCTCTGGGCCCACCAGTGTCAAGCCCACTGGCATAAATAAAGAACTACCCTCCTCCTCTCCGAGTGCTGCCTGGTGATCTGACAGAATCATGCAGAGAAATGTAAAAGAAGTACCCTAGAACAGTGTTTCCACACAAATAATTTTTATGTCCTGGCTTTCAGTTATTTTGATTATATCACTTAAATCTACAAAAATTACAGTGTCTAAATATAAAACAAGACAGAAAATTCAGGCCATATCATCTATAAACTAAAAAAAAAAAAATGCAAAATAACATGAACAAATGCATAAAATAATTAACTCTCAACTAATAGTAATATGAAAGGTGTTTTCTTAAAATTGAGACATTTTAATAAATGTTGAAACAATTGCTATAGGATGAATTGTTCTGGTACAAAACATGCTTTTAACACTGTATGTCAAGTGATGGCTCCATCCTCTCACAACTTCTCTTTTCCCCCTATCATTATTTGACCTTCGACTGGAACAAATGATAAGATTAATTTAACACTGTTTTTTTAAATCAACATAGAGAATTACAAACCGATCCTAGCAATAACCTGTAAGAATGTGTTCAATACAATCTGAGCACATAATTAAAATTGCATCATTTCAAAACTCTCCAGAGAAATTATGGACTCCTGAGAATATATCCATATCCCCTAAAGATTCATAAACTTCACTTTGAAAATCCTAGGTTACCCAGTGTTTTAGATAATGTATGCTTTGTAAAATTTCTAAGCATGAATCCCCAATTCCCAAAATGTATTCCATAGAATGAATATTTATGTGTTTTTTTTCTTGTGGGGGGAGGAGTGGACTTGTCTTCTATGTTCATATTTGGTAAGTGCTGCATTCGAAATATTAAACATTTTCAATATGGGGTTTTTGAGACCCTTTAATATATGAGGACATAATTTGTCCCATAGAACATTTGTTCCCCACCACCGCCACCCACCAACCTTCAGAATATCTCATGGGGCTTGCAGTTTACTATGTTATTATAATATGTTGAGAAATAAACAGTCCTATTTAATTAACTTACAGAGAGTTGAAGTAATGAAGTTGTATTTTAGTAGGAAAAAAGTGAAAACTTTATAAAATCCTCTATCATTTTATCAATCAGTCATCATCTGTTCTACATAGAAAACAGAAGTATTATCAGGCAGATGGCACCTTTCTTGTGCCTTATGTGCTGCTGATTCATAAATATTTTGGGGGTTAATTAATACTGCCTTGCATTATTTGTTTTATATTATTAGTGTTTGCTATCACTTTGATTTCATGGTCTACACAACTTCTGGAGAGTAGACCATCGTCTCAAAACTGTTTTTATATAGCCTCACATAACCAATGTTTATCCTGAAGTCATGTGAGGAAATTTGCCATAGAATCTGCACTATCCAAAGTGCCACAGTTACTAGTCATGCAGCCACTTAAATTAATTCAAATTAATTAAAACTTCAGTTCCTCAGGAGGTTTCCTTGGTGACGCAAAGGGTCGAACACTGCATTGTGAAGCATCCTCAGCACAGCAGGGTGAATTCGATCCCCATCCAGGGAGGTGATCCACATGGCACAGCAGACCTCTCAGGTCTCACCCACTGCTCCCCTCAGCAGTGTATTTCAGCTGATCTGCCTGTTATGCTCCCCACTCTGTTTCCGGTGAATCCTCTCACTTCCTGTGCCTCTGGCCTGTACCCCAGCTCTTGTATGCATGAATAAATAAAAAAAAATCTTTACAAAAATTCAGTTCCTCAGTTGCACTAGCCACATATCAAGTGTGCAGTAGCCCCTTGTGTACAATGCAGTTTATAGAATACTTTTTCATCACATAAAATTTTACTGGAAAGCTCTGTATTAGATGATTTATATAAATTTAGCTTTCTAAAAACACTGACATGGTGGGGGAAAATCAATATAGGTGAAATGAAATCATTATCCACCAGCAATTTGTCCACCTAAAATTTACAAGCTCTTGTAGCATGTTGGAGAGAGAATTATATAATACACAAGAGCCTGGTGGTTAGGAAAATGTTTGAGTTACGACATTTTGAGCTTTTGCACCTGGCACCAGCCTATTCCAGAAGTACATGCCAATTACAAAAGTCAGTTTGGTTTCTCAGAAAGAATCATGAGTAGGTGGCCTATATAAAGATTACAATATGTAATGTGGGCCAGGTCACAAAGAAGAAACATCCCAATGAAAACAAGAGAGTTTTTGGAATACAGACACATCTCAGAAATAGGGCAACTCCTATTTCAGCCACTGCAATAAAGCCAGTCACGTGAATTTCTTGGTTTCCTTAGGTTTACATTAGCCTAGATTTTATCTATAGAATCTGCAATAGCATTATTTCTAAGAACAATGTATGTACTTCACATATGGCACAGAGACATAAAGGGAGCGTATGCTATTGGAAAAAAAGGACTGGTAATATTTGCTGGACACAGGTTTGCCACAAGCCTCCAATTTGTAAAAATTTGTATTTACTAAGCACGATAAAATGGAGTATCCCTGTATATTTTAAGTATCATCTCTAAAGCATCAAAGGACTGGAAAGATAAGGAATGATAACCAAACTAAAATCTAATGGAAACTAGTACCTTAGAGAAGTAAGCAAGACAAGGAAACCACTCTGAAAATTTGCTGATTGGGAAAAATTGAAATTCTGTTTTGATAGACTTTCAGACAAAAAGTCAAATGTAAAATCTTGGAACCTACTAAATATAGGAGTCAAGGACGTCCAATTTAAATTGTGGGGCTCCAAAGGACAGCAGCTTTGGTCTATGGGTAATATGAAATGTTACCACTACTCACCCACAGGAGGAAATGAACAGAGCAATAGCAAATAAAGCCACAAAAAGGAAGTGCCTGTGGAAATGGAACTACAAGAAGGTACTCAGGCAAATTTCTGCTCCAAATTCCCTACCTCGTGAGCGTTGGTAATGCAGTGGTAAACTCTCACCTGCCAAATTCCCCACCTCAGTAAATTAAAAAGTTACAGGTCTTCAATTTTGTTTAAAGTGGCCTTATACTGATAAAGTCCAGAATGCCTCTAAACTGAGACCTTCTCCAGGTTTTCCCAGCCTTTTACACACAGGTAGGTCACATATCCGCACGTTTCCTTATTAGCACTCCCCTTAACCAAGTACCCAGAAATACTAATTTATTTATGATTGAAATAAAACCTGCCTTTTTCACCATTTGCAATTACAAATTTTGCGTTACATTGTGTAATTACAGTAATTCCACTGGCAACCCTCACACGGGATTCTTGGTAAACACAAACTAATTGCTGGGGCTGCAAATTCGGGGCTGAAGTTGCAGGATTGGAGTGTGCTCTGCCAGCGTAAGAGGCTTTCTATTTTAAGTACAGGATCTTATTACATCTTTGCTAGTGCTGTGAGCTAGGGAGGAAGGCTCAGAGGGAGAGAAAGGAAGAACTTGCCCAAGGTTAGCTAGCAGATCTTCTGATTCCTACTCCTATGCATTCTAAATCAAAAGGAAACTTGAACTTACTGCAGCATTGTTTACAACAGCCAAATTATGGAAGCAACCTAAATGCCCAAAACAGATGAGTGGGTCAAAAAGACATGGCATGTATCTATACAAAGACTATTACTCAGCGATCAAAAAAGATAAACTCATGCCATTTGTGAAAACATGGTTGGAACTAGGAGGAATAATGCTAAATGAAATAAGTTAGAAGGAGAAAGATAAATACAGGATGATGGAAAATAGAGATTCCACTAATATGTGGCATATAGAGAAACCAAACTAAGGGTCAGAGAAAAACAAACTTAAAAATTAAACCTCGAAAGTTGATGATAGAATCGAAGCATCCAGAGGGGAAAGGGAATGGGTCAGCAGTAAGAACAAACAGGGCAGGAAGCACGAAGGACTACTCAAAGTGGTGGACTCTGAGTGATCTGGTGGTAGGTACACATGGTGGCAATATCTGAAGGGGGATCTTAATATTATGTCAATTAAAAACAAAAATAATAAAAATAATGACTGTGCCTTAAATCTAAGTTTTTCTACTGCATTAACTTAATATATTCTAAACTGATAGATGATTCTTGATAAATTTGTAGATGGAGCTTTTATTCATTTTCTTGATAGTAGGCCCAGAATTTTCAATAGTAATTTATCACTTCATAACTCTATACTATAAACACACCCACTGAGTATCACCCCACTCTTTAATAGTAGTTACAAATGTGATGTGATTTCAAAATTGGATTGCTTATTTTCTTGAATATAAATTCAGCACATGGGGTCTCCCTGGTGGTGCAGTGGGTTAAGTGCCGCACTGTGAAGCATTCAGGGCACAGCAGCGAGAGTTCAATCCTGGGCCAGAGAGGGGACTGACATGGCACAGCAGACCTCTCCTGCCTCGCCTGCTGCTGCCCTCAGCAGTGTATTTCAATGGATGTGCCTGTTGTGCTCCCCACTCTGTCTCTGGTGAATCCTCTCACCTCCCGTGACTCTGGCCTGTACCCCAGCTCTTGTGTCCATACATAAATAAATCTTTAAAAAAAAAATCATCACTAGTCTTCTACAATTAATGACCTTAGCCAGATTGCGATTTTCTAATTGTTTGCAAACTCTACACAACATTTAAACAAGTAGAAAATGAGGAAAAAAAAAAAGGAAATGACAGAGGAGCCTATAAATTGATCTAGTCACAGGCAGGCAGACTAACCTGAATTCTCACAGTAGTGCTGTGAGAATTTCAGTCTGATTATTTATTAGTAAGATCAATGATGGCATTGCATGTGGACAAAGCGAGGAGCAGGGTAGTAAAGGGAACCAAAGTGAACCTCTGAACCTCTGAGAGAAAAGGGCAGCAAGAAGAGCTAATTCACCTTTCAGTGGTGACCTTATTGTAACCCTTTTGAGGTGCTTTCTGGATGGATTTGTTAGGAAGCAGCGATGACTAAAGTCAATAAACTGATGTATATAAAGTCAAATGGTCCCTGTAAAGCTTGGAATGTATCATCAGGCAACAAATAAACTAAACAAAGCCCAAACAAGGTCACCGTGGATGAGTAAACAAATGCAAACATCAACTCTAAGACAAAGTCACTGAGGTATAAAACATCAGGATGAGAAGACGACTGGGAAGATTATAGACTATAAACTATTTGTCAGAGAGGCAATAATAGAGACCAAGAATAGAGAGAAGACACTAGCTATTAATTATTACAAGGGCCCATACAATTTGAAGTATAGAAACATAATAAGGTATTCACTAAGAGATTTCTGTCGTGCTCATTCACCACACTGTTGTTTCAGTTCTGGGGAACTCCTTCACTCAAATTGAGTCCACACACAAGGGGCTTAGTGGCGTTCAGTCTCCCCCAAAGGAAATATGTGTATTCTAATCTGTAATTGAACTTAGTTATTCTCACAGTTGCCTAAGAGTATATCCTGTTTTTTATAAGAGGCTGAAAAAGGTAGCAGAGAACTTCTTCTGATTTTCCAGTTATACAAATATATATCCAATATACATATAACATGTATACGTATATAGATTCACAAAAGCAGAAGATTTTATCTGATAAAAGGTCTAGGACACAAATTATCAAATAGCTAAAAATTTCCCCAAAGAAAATATTAATGATGTAGTAGAAAACACATTTATAGGAACTAAAGGACTTGAATTTAGATTTCTTCTAGAACTCAGATTTTCCCAAAACAGAAGTCTTTCCCAAAAGAGACTTTTCCATAAAATAAGAAAAAATTGAAATTTCATTTCTTTAGAACTTGAGATACATTATCTTTTTTTATAGACTAGGAATAATGTTTTAATAATAATTATAGAGAATTTAAAAAACTTGGAGTTTTCAGAAACAGATCTTAGATTTATAAAATTCATGTTCGAAAAAACTCTCCACACTAATAACACATGTAGCTCAATGCTAGTTCTGGAGACTCCCGATGTTAACAGTCTCAAAGTTTTTTTTGGATGTCCCATCTGCAGCAGATCTCATTGTTTTTGATATTTTTAAGATTGATACAGCATCCTCTCCTAGAGGTCAGTTATGTTTGAGGAAGCAAGCAGGTGTACCACTTAGAATAGTGCAATCCCCTGCTGAAAGCCATATTACCCTGAATGTACTCTCTCCAGTCTTATCTGGGAGCTAAGTAGATTTGGGCCTGGTTAGTATTTGGATGGGACAATAGGCAGATTTGGATTCTGGCCTCTATTCTCATTGCCAGCTGGGTCTTGTGCAAGTTACTCATCAACTCTGATCCTCCATTTCCACATTTTTAAAGAACTTCTTATTGTAGGACTGCATACGATAAAGTGATCATAAAAGGTATCCTAGTCTGAGTATTGTCATTAATCGCTTTAATATTTTCCTTGACAATGACCTTCCTATTTCTCTTGAAAGCCTCCAGAACTGAAATTCCTCCTCTCTTGAGGAATCTGCCTTCATGTTTGCATAGCTCCTTTCCAGTCTCCTTTTGCCTACGGTACACATGTACTCAGTTTTTTTTTTTTTATGGTTCCCACCTATTGACTCCATTCTATGTGACATCCATTAAATTGTTAAATCCTCCTCTGCTCCGCATTCCCCACACTTTCTGGGTCTGGCTAAATATACCCCATTTCTTTAGTCATTTCCCATAGGACAGTTTCTCTGTCCCCTCACCATAATTGCTGCTTTCTTTTGGCTTGTTTCAGTCTGTCCATATCCTCTCCATAGGATCACTTCCAGAACAAACACCAGAGCTGTATCATCATGTCCCTTGTTCTGGATGCTTCTTTAATATAACATCCCATACCAGAAGCAATTTTGGCAGTCACATCCCACTATTAAGTTGTATAGAGTTGTTAAATTTAAACAACTCTTAAATCCTTTCCATATGCACAAATCACATTTTCTCTATCCTGTTCTTTTATAGTTATGGGTAGAATTTGAGGGTATTTTGATTTTTTTCATGTTTTCCCCTGAGCATGAGGAGTGAAAGCTTAATAACTTTTCAGTAATGTGTTCTAGAAGATTCCCCAGTTATCAAACTCACATCCTAGAGTTTACAGCATTCACTTTTGTTTTGAGAATAAGACATTTGTCATCTTTCCTATTTCTCAAGATTCCTCAAAAATTACTTAGGGGATTGCCTCTATCTTATCCCCAAGATCTTTCAGTGTCCATGAAATGTACTTCATCTCAGCCGTGAGACCACATGCCTTTGGAACAATCAGTGCTTTCTCATGGTTCCTCACCTATTTAAGTTTTTTAAGAATAAAGTGATGCCCTGCCCTCTCTGACAATCTTACAACTGGAGAGAACATAGGGATCAAAACTGTTAAGTGTTGCTACTTTCTTCCTTTTCTCTTTTAACATTAGGAGTGCCTGACTCTCCTAGGTTTCTTAAACTTTGGGCACATTTCTGTCCCACCAATGAAATCATGTCTTGCATAACTCGACCCACCAGTCCTGAATCATTTGCATTTGTATTGGTGGTAATTTTAGCACTCCACAGCTGTATCCTCTCCCAGACGCACCCCGTGACTTCCTTTTATCTTTCACTTCTACTTCCCTCCCAAGACCAGATACTTCTCATATTTTGACTTTTTTTTCTTTGCTTCTAATCCTCTGGTTATACCACCTTGATCTTCCAAGGGGAAATGCCACTCTTCAGCCAATAGGTTCTTTCGTTTGGGTTACTCGTTCAGATCTGACATGACCAGTGTTCCAGTTTAGTTTATTTTATTGCTGTGAATCAAACCAGGCATGAGCTGCATGACCTTTAACTCACACACGCATCACTTTTCTTACAGTCTGTTAGTCAACTGATGGCTAACATTGGCCCAGATTCAAAGAGAGAAAAGACAGCCCTACCTCCCAATGAGAGAAATGCCAGAAAATTTGCCATGCCAGACTAGCAGAACCCAGACACCACCTAGCAAAGATTACTTGTTCTTCCTTCTCCACATGGTCCTTTCGGATGACTTAACATTTTTCATCCACTTCCCTTCACTTTGGACATTAGCTTCTTTCACTCTGATAGGTTCACATTGCTGCTTTGTGTTTGAACATGCTTGTTTGTTTCTTTCTGCCTGGATTTATCAGAGAATATCCTCCAGTGCCATACCAGCTTATAAGGAACTCTTCCATTGCTTCTGCTCCACTGTGTTGCCAAAAATAAACTCTAAATATTTTAAACATATAATTTTCTTAGTGTCCCCATAAATAAAAAGCTACCAATCCTTTTCTTCTGTCTGCATAACCCACTTTGACATTAACTAACACACTTAATATTGGCCTCTTGTTACTTCTTTATATCCATTTCTCAGGACAGAGAATGTATAATGGCATAGTTGAGAGTCAGAGACTCTCCTGTTTTTTCTTCTTTAAGACTCAATAACTTTCATGTGATAAATGGGGATAAAAAGGAATGCCACCGCATAATGCATAAAAGAACTATATTTACATGTAAACAAAAGACTACACATAAAGAATTTAGCACATTGTAGGCATTCATTAAATTATAATTCAATTTTTTTATTGCTGAGTAATATTCCACTGTGTACCATAAAGATACCATATCTTTTTTATTCAGTCATCAATTTTTGGACATTTGGGTTGTTTCTATATCTTGCCTATTGTAAATAATGCTGCAATAAGCATCAGGGTGCAGACTTCTTTTTGAATTAATGGTTTTGGGGCCTTTGGGTAGATCCTAGGAGTGGATTTTCTGGGTCATATGGTAGCTCCATTTTTAGTAGTTTGAGGAAATTCTACATGGCGTTGCATAATGGTTGAACCTGTTTATTTTCCCACCAGCAGGGTAGAAGAGTTTCTTTTTCTCCACATCCTTGCCAACATTTGTTTTCACCTGCTTTTTTAATATGTGCCATTCTCACTGTTGTAAAGTGGTGTCTCATTGTGGTTTTGAGTTGCATTAACCTAATTAGAAGTGATGTTAGACATTTTTCATATAGTTACTGGCCAATTGCATTTCCTCTTTGGAGAAGTGTCTGTTTAGTTCTGCCCATTTTTTGACTGGATTATTTCCTTTGTTTTTGTTGAGTCAAATATGCTATCTGTACATCTTTGTGATAAATTCATGCCATTTACAACAACTGGTGCGGAGCTGGGAGGGATTATGCTCAGTGAAATAAGTCAGAAGGAAAAAGAAAAATTCTGGTGGTTTCACTTACAGGAGGATTTAGAGGAATCAAATATAGGATCATGAAAAATAATAACAATAAATAAAAACCAAAATTAACAGGCAACTATAAATCAGAAATATTCTTCAAGTGAGAGGGAGGGAGAGGGATCAAAACAGGGGTGGGAAGAGCACAAGGGACTATGGTGGTGGCACATGGGTGAATTGGTGGTGGCAATATTACAGGGACTACACCTGAGAGGGGAAAGTAAATATTGTACAAAAATGAACAACAATGTAAAATAGATATAAATAAATTTAATTATATGATAACTCAATATCATTCATCTGTTATCCTTATTATGTTGTAATTGAAAACAACAACAATCTCCTCCTGTCTGTATTTCCGCTGTGCATAAAACAGCACCTGTTTCACAGAGACAAACATCATGGCAGGTGAGTTTCTAGAACCACATGTTGTTTGTGAGTTGTTGCATATGTTTTATCAGCAATTTTAGTAAGATCAGCTAAGGCCATCACCCCCCATTCTTTCTCTTCTTGAAACGTCTAGCCCCTAGCTCAGATCTGAGCTACAGAGTCCAAGGTGCCTCCCAGATTCAACAGACTGGCCCCCACATTGAACAACTGAATGGCAGAGCCAAGGCTGTTGCCCCAAATTTCCCTTTGCAAATAACTCTGAGACACCTTCTTACAGAGAACCAAATGTAGAGGAATGCTGCCGGTCCAGAATGATTGCAGTGCTTGCAGGTGTATAATTAGTCACTAGTCAGTGTGTAAATACTCTGTAAATTGCTTTATTTGTTAATGTGAAAAGCTCTGCAGAAATACAAGGTATTATAGGAACCAGGGCTGAGCACGGGAGATAAGGTATTGTGGAGAGAGAACAAGTGAGTGAGGTAGCAGTGTGTGTCATGTATCCCTCTGAGGGGACGAAGCTTATAGGTTCTCCTCCCTCGTTTTCTAAGAACACTGACTCCCCTGGGTGAATAATTTAAAGGACAAATTACCACTCTTCTGGGTACCAAAGCCAGCCATAAGCTGAAATTAAATTAAATCATAAAGTCCTACAAGAAACTGAGGGAAGAGTCAGAAATATAAAAAAACCAAGGGAGTCCAGAGTTAAGCATGAAATATTAGAGTCAGTGCAATGTCCTTGTCTTCCCATGCTGATGAAGGGAAAACTGAAACCACCCTGGTACAGACTTAAAGGAACCACCATCAAATATCCATTGTTAAGTACTTGGCAGTGGCTATTGTAATGATTTCAATTCCAATGGGGTATTGAGGGGAGGTAGGAGAGAGAACACTAGATCACCTTCAAGTCCTTGCTTTTCTGCTAACTAGCTGGGTGACCTTGAGCCAGTCACTACTTCATCCGGGCCTTAGTTTCCTCTGAATAAAACAAAAATAAAATCAGAGTTATATCTCTAAACCCTTTTTTTCCATATCAGTTCAAAGATCACAGGAGTGGTACATGTGGAACTTGTGCCTATTAGAATATACAAAGCTCATTATCTCCTTCGCCACACTCGGTCCTGGTACAACTTTTAAAATGTCTCTATAGGGCCTCCCCTGGTGGCGCAGTGGGTTAAGCAACGCACTACGAAGCAAACCGCAGCCACTGCAGCACGAGTTCGATCCCTGCTGCCGGCCAGGGG